>WWET01008019.1:0-20203 GCA_011038615.1 Limnodynastes dumerilii | reverse complement strand
TGCCACAGTTGTGTCTCTACAGGGAATATCTAAATAGGTACTGGTGTTAAACTTTATGATGTAGAGATCTTTAATAGTGAGTAGTGAATGTAGCAGAACATATCTAAGATACAGTACATATCCTTCATTCCAGTTCAATAATCTTTGAAGTGGTGAACATTAGGGTGATTTCACAGCAATTGTTAATTTCTAAATATATTAAGTAGTCCACTATTTTGATACCCTTATGTCATCAAAAGCCTCTTTACAATTTAAGATGGGTAAAACCAATAAACCCACATTTAAACATTTAAACAAGCATTTTCACACAGATTATATATTTAACTCTGACTATTTAGTTATTTTAGCTTATAAAGCTGAGGAGCATGATATATTAGTCTCTGATTATGTACTAGTTGCTCATCCCGGAAATTCCAGGCTCTCACTCTCTCTTGGGGTGGTGGGCTAATTATTTGAAAGACAATTTGGAGCATTTAGAGGACCCTGCCCTCTTTTGGGCGGCATCTAAAGTGGTCATACTGGGGCATGCAGTTAATTATGTAGCACACCAACGAGGCTGCTTACACAAAACTGAAAAGTATGTGTCATCTGCCTTTGACACTTATACAATATTCCCTTCAGACGACATGTCAGACATACAAACGATCTGACCTCACAGGAGAAAGTTCATTTAGATTTTACTAAAGGTGGGGAAATAAGACTGGCCACTGGCCACCTCCTTGCTACAATGGCCAAACCCAGAGCTCCCAAATCTTTTATTACTTCTATAGAACATCCCACTACCCGACAACTCCTTCATACTACACCTGAAATAGATCAATTTTCACAATTTGACACATCTCTTTATAAGACTTGTTCCATAAACAGAATCCTTCAAGAAAGTCTTCGATGTGAAGCAAAGCTTCCCAGATTGAATTCAGACCAACGTGAGTTATGGGATTCTCCTATCATGGAGGAACAGATAGCTTACGCTATCTCTCATCATAAAATTCCTGACGGATATTGACGGATGTTGAATATTATAAAATTATGCAACTCCAAATCACTCTGATTTTAGCAGATTTATTTAAACGGATTTATAGAGATCATATTTATTGTCCAGGTTTTAAAGAATCCTATACAGTACTTATGCCCAAGCCTAATTAGGATCCAAAGGATGTCACTTCATATCATCCCATCAGTGTTTTAAATACCAACTATAAGCTTTTATCGAAAATAATGGCAAATCACCTTCAGTCAATTCTGTCTGATCTTCTTACTCCTCACCAGCTTGGCTTTGTTTAAGGGCACCATTCAGGAAAGGGAGTTAGGAATACAATTGCAGCAGTCGTGGCCTCAGCTAGATGTCCTAATGCACAAAATACAGTATACTTTTGAGATTAGATACTTAAACATTTGACACAGTCCTTTGGCCTTATTTATTTGAAGTTTTGGAATCTAAAACTTTTGGTTCAGACTTTGTGGGTTTAATCAAATATCTATATACTAATCCCTCCACGCAATTATTTATTAACGGTAGAAGGAACTCAAGAATTTCTATGTATCAGGAAATTAGGCAGGGCTGCCCATTATCCCCACTTTTATAAAATTTAGCAGTTGTCCCTCTTTTGCGTATATTACAATCTTGGCCAGCATACACGGGTATTTCCATGGGATCCAAGAAGATTATGATGATCGCGTTTGCAGATGATCTCCTTCTGTGCATCTCCAACCCTGAGCATTAAGTTAAATTCTTGCCAAGATTGACATTTTTGGGGAAATTTCTGGGTTTTGTATAAAGAGAGAAATCCACTGCTTTGTTATTGGAACTGGGAGTGACTTGTCCAGCTTGGGGAAATTAGACTCCTTTGCAATGGGAGAGGAGTAGTTTGACATATTTGGGCATTCTTCCAAGAATATGGCAAAACTATATCCATTGAATATCCAAATGGCATTGAAGGATTTGAGTCAGGAAATTAGGAACTGGGAGCATCTTAAACGTTCTTACTTAGGCAGAGCTAATCTGTTGAAGATGGTCTCTATTCCTAAAATTCTTTATACCCTAAAGACCCTTCCTATTTTGATAACCCGATGCCAAACAGATTAATGCCATTTTTAGAAGATTTCTGTGGCCAAATTGAGTCTTTGTAAATTGCACCAAACAAAAGAACGTGAAGTTATTAATTTTCCTGATGTTGTAAACTATGGCCTGGCCAGCAATCTCTGTTATTTTATGGATTGGCTCCAAGACACAGAGAGATATATAGCTACACTCACTTAGAGAGAGAATTCTTTGAAGGTGTTGATATTAAATATTTTCTACATCAGTTCACCCAGGAGGTCCTAGATCATGTTAAAGATAATCCCTTACTGTGAGTAGCAAAAAGAACCTGCCACATATTGAGATGCAAATTTAGCTTGAATGCTCACACATCAATTTACCTTTCATTTTTAAAAAACACTGATTTTCAGCATGGTGCAGCCTCTTATCCTTTCACCATTTGGAGAATTGAAGGTATTATTTGCATTGTACATTTGGTAAATAATCAACAAAAGAGGGCACTAACCTTTGTTGATGGTGAGGCTTTATGTGTCCAAAATCTATAGAAAAGTTTTCAGATGGTGATTGGACCAACCAAATCAACCAGTTACTCTCACAAGCTCCTCCGAAATCTAAACATACTCTATACATTAATCACTTTATTAAAGAAGACCTAGATCACTCAAATCACTTCAGACCTCTCTCAATGGCTCCCTCTCTTTCCTGCCCTTACTATAAAAGACCTCTTAAAAGCACTCTCCCAATCTCAACGCCTTGTAACAGCTAGTACTCATCAAGAGCTTTACTTAATTGTTTTTCAGAGATCATCTCTCTCACCATAAAAGATTTGTTATGGGTTGGGTAGAATCTCAAACTTGCCCAAAATGTCATGCAATTGATGCAGGTCTATACCATTACCTATGATAGGGTCCGGTGATCCGGCATTTCTGGTTGCAAGTTAAAAGAGACGCAGAAATAAATAATCTTAACTTTGTCCCGTTTACGTCTGAAAGGTGTTTATTTGGTATTTTGCCGCAAAATTAGAGGGTCGCTAGAGGAGGTAGGAGATTACTTTTAATAATCTGCTCAGCAGCAAAGAAAACAATATTATAAAACTGGATTGGGAATACCAAAATCCCATTTGCTTGATATTTATATTTAGTATGGAGTGGGTGGTAACCTTATTAGGTTAAGAATAAAAGGGTTGAATGTTTCTTTGATGTGTGAGAAACCTATATCAATATACTCTCCTCCCAACTTAAGTCACATTTTTGCTAATTTACATCAAAGTACTTGGTATTTGTATAGGGTAATGTCAGATGACCCACCTATTACTGGTATAGACGGATTAAGTTTCCAAGAGATTTTTCGGTGTTCTTTGTCATATTCCCTCTGTGCTTGACCGAAGACCTTTAGGATCTGATACTTTTAGCCTGAACTTGATTCATATGCTGAAGGTTCTTTTGCAAAATGTGGACTTAGTTTCAATGCATTGAAACTTTCTCCAAGATATAATCTCTTTTCAATTTCTGAATGTTGTTTGTTGAGATTTCTATTCTTTATCCAAGACTGGGAAGAGATCAAGGAAAATGTGGCAACATCCTCACTTTGTGTAAGAATTAAGGAAAATAGATACAAGCTATTATTTAGATGTTATATGGTACCAATTACAGTGGCTATTTTTTCTCCTAACGTTCCAGACACCTGTTGGAGAAGATGTTGTGTGAGAGGTGAATATATGCATATTTGGTAGGCATGTCCTAAGCTCCAAGTGTTCTTCATGGCTGTTCATGATTTTCTATCTCAGCTGCTCTTAATGCATATTCCTTTTTCTCCTAAACATTTCCTACTCCCACTTAGGATCCCTTGGGCTTTGCGGCATCAATACAATTAATGGCATCTACATGTCTTATTGCTGCTAATTGGCGCCAGTCAGAGACCCCAACATTCTACATGTATCTTCAAAAGATGTGGTACATCTACAAAATGGAGTATATGTTATGTATAATCCATAATTCCGCCAAATCTTCTGCAATACTTGGGAACCATGGGCAAATCACTTTCATTTCAGATTGCCAATATTGTTGTACATATATCACACTATTTATTTTACTCACTCTCTCTCTATGGGACCGTTTGGTTCCGTAGTAAGTGTCCAGATACCTCACTTTTGTGGGGCCAGAATATAATTCTTCCCTTGCTGGAACAAATTTAAAAGTTCTTCAAGTTAGAATTCATTTGTCTCATTCTCCAATAGACTCAGTGTTTTCTGGTATGTTTCCCGGAACCTGCCGGCAAATTATTAGTACCTCACAATATCTACTGAAACCATTCTAGAAGTCTCAAAATTCCTGCTAAATATCTATGACCTAGATCACCAAAACAGTGCAAGCAAATTGTGGGGGCTGAGTCAACCGTGCAGTTTCATATGCCTTCTGTAACAACACCCGTTACTGGACTTACTTTTAAATGCATTGAAACTTTCTCGAAGATATAATCTCTTTTCAATTTCTAAATGTTGTTTGTTGAGATGACTATTCTTTATCCAAGACTGGGAAGAGATCAAGGAAAATGTGGCAACATCCTCACTTTGTGTAAGAATTAAGGAAAAAAGATACAAGCTATTATTTAGATGTTATATGGTACCAATTAGAGTGGCTACTTTTTCTCCTAACGTTCCAGACACCTGTTGGAGAAGATGTTGTATGAGAGGTGAATATATGCATATTTGGTAGGCATGTCCTAAGCTCCAACTGTTCTTCATGGCTGTTCATGATTTTCTATCTCAGCTGCTCTTAATGCATATTCCTTTTTCTCCTAAACATTTCCTTCTCCCACTTAGGATCCCTTGGGCTTTGCGACATCTGCATGTCTTATTGCTGCTAATTGGCGCCAGTCAGAGGCCCCAACATTCCACATGTATCTTCAAAAGATGTGGTACATCTACAAAATGGAGTATATGTTACGTATAATCCATAATTCAGCTAAATCTTCTGCAATACTTGGGAACCATGAGCAAATCACTTTCATGTCAGATTGCCAATATCATTGTACATATATCACACTATTTATTTTAGTCACTCTCTCTCTGGTTGTCTTTTTCTTTTGATATATTCCTTCTCTTTCTAGAGCACCACAATTTCTATTTCTGGTGGATACCTTGCGCTTGTTATAGAACTTGTATGTTTATTAATATTTTCCAAGATCATAGTATAAACATCTGTCATACAAAAGGACAAGTATATAGAACACTGACAAGCAGAAATGGACAACTAAGTGCTTTGTAAATGTAAAGTTCACAGCACATTGAAATACTTGCAATAAAGATGGTGTAGCCCCCGATAATTTTCAAACAATGTAAAGACAATCCTTGGCTTTGTTTGGATCTCCAGCAGTGTAGGAAAGTGGAGATTAAACTCTTTTAGCACTATACATGCCAACAGCATCTCAAACGGAGACAGCTAACCATTCGGCTGGATATTTAAATCCAGAAGCTCCAATGGGAAACAAGTCAGAATAAAAAAGTGATTTATAAAAAGTCAATATATCAGTTTATATGAATAAAAACCTTAAAACGTTTAATTGAGCTACTCTCAATTTCATTCACTCACTATGAAGTACTTTCTAAGTGTCACAGCCGGGTACAGCACAATATATTTAACAGAAACTCCTCTATCATTCCAGGTGGAAAGGTCTAATTTTACTGAGAAGTAATTTACTATTTCTCCTCATTAACACCTCACAATAAATTGTATAAGTTTCAGCAGGTTCTTCATGGGATTCTGTTTCATGAGATGTTTCTACTTCAAGCAAAAAGAGTTAGTAATGACAGCGAGTCAGCCTGCTTGTTTAGCATGCAATATATCTAACATCGTGGTATAGCATTTTGCCTTTTTATATTCTAATAAAGTATTATCGAAGATGTTTAGGATGTCTACATCTAGGTGTAGCATAGCCGTTTTACGGGTATCTTCATTAACAGGTTTATTAGTATGTAAGCGATCTATTTGTTGCATTGGTACCAAGTACATCTCTGTGGAATCCATCAGCGATTAGTTATATGAATAGTTACTATTGGAATAGCAAAGCCTAATAGTGACCTGATGAAACTACCAGACTGCTTCACAAGGCATTTCTTTTTAACCAATGGAACATTTCTTGTTGCAGTGTTTTTATAAGATCCAGCTTTTTGAGGATGCAGAGTTGCCGTGGAGAAACCGGTATTTTAGGTTTTAAGCGTATTGAGTGCTCTCTCACATATAGCTGTAATCAAATCTTATGACGCTGTGTATAAAATATTTCCTTTTCTTCCCATGTCAGCACTTCTCTGGGTAATATATTCTTCCTTGGAGCCAGGGACAGGAACAAAGAAGACACTGATGGTATACAAGCCTTGCACTCGGTACATCCTGTGTCATTTTTATTCCTGTCGCTGGAGATAGGGATGAATGTCTATAGTAGTCTTTAACTTTTATATTTCAGACCCCAATCATGCTGCGCCATATAAAAGCTCTCTCCTGCCAGTGCTGCAGCAGTTAGGCAGGGAATGAGGTGGAGATGACCGGCCTTACAGCGTTCCAAGAGCCTAGTGCCTGTCTTTAATCTATCTATTCTACCTAGGGCGGGTAGAGAACTTATTGCTCATATGGTGGGCGCTAGAAATTGCGCTGCCATATTGCCGTAGCAAAGGTTCATCTGTGCTGAAAGCGACGTCAAAGCAGTGTGCAGGCTGTGAATTAAAAGGAGTCTGGCTCCATTTCTGTCTTGTGAAATGCTTTCTATCTGGGCCCTTTTAAGGTTGGAGCATTACTGAAGCCTTTCACCTTCTGATGCATTACTGAAGCTTTTCACCTTCTGATGTCTAACTCGTCTGGAACATTTGTGCCGTTTCTCTGAGTATTCTGCAGACACTGCTATGGAGGACAAGCGGTCTCAACCAAAAAAAAAAGTCAGGATAAGCCTGATTATTATTTTTATTACTTTACATTTTTGTAGTTAGCAGTTAGTGTTTTAGCTCTAGGTTGGAGACCTGCAAGGATAAACAGGAACTGAAGTCTGAACACGTGGAATTGCATGTAGCTAGATGTACATATTGTGATAAGTCTCTGCTGGATAATGCTGTTGGTATTACTTGTGCTGAATGTTTAAATAAGGATCAGCAACAACCTTCGGCACAGATGATAAAACTAGTACTGTTAATGAAGACCACATTAGCAGAAACCTGTGTGACAAAAGAGGATTTAAAAAAAACTCATCAGTTATCAGATCCGTTATTAGTAATGTGTTGAAGGATTCTGCTTTAGAACAGCCAGTATTTTCTGATGATTCTATATTTTCTGAATCCTGAACTGAATGAGGTGAAAGTGGCGGCAGATAAGAGCCACATGGCCCATCCAGTCTGCCCAATTGTTTATTTAAACTACACTGACCCTAGAAATCCTTATATTTATTCCAAGCATGTTTAAACTGTTCTACTGTGTTAGCCTCAGCCACCTCAGATGGGAGGATATTCCACTTCTCTATCACCCTTTCAGTGAAGTAATTTTTTTGTGATACAGCCCATGGACCATTTTAGTTGCTCTTCTTTGCACAGTCTCTAATGTATTTATGTCTATCTGGTGATATGGCCTCCAGAACTATACCCAGTATTCTAGGTGAGGTTGTACCAATGATCTATAAAGGGGCACCACTTATTCTCTCTTCCTGCTACTAATGCCTCTCCATTTTTTAACCAAGCATTTGATTTGCCTTTCTTATTGCTTTGTTACATTGCTTGGCTACCTTTAAGTCATAAGAAATAGTGACTCCTAGATCCCTTTCCTCTTCATTAGTTTCTAATGTAGTGCCATTAATGCTATATTGAGCTTTTGAGTTTTTGTGCCTCAAGTGCATGATTTTGCATTTTTTTTGGCAATAAACTGCAGTTGCCATACTCTTGACCATTAATCCAGTGTACCTAGATCATCCCTAATTTTCTGTACCCCACCTGGCATGTGTACCCTGTTACATATCTTGGTGTCATCTGCAAAAAGGCATATTTTCTCCTCAATACCACAGGTAATATCACATATAAAGATATTAAATAGCACTGGTCCAAGCACAGAACCATGGGGTACTCAGCTGTTTACCTTACCATCCCCAGAAGGGATTCCATTTACAACTACCCATTGTTGTCTATCCTGTAACAAAGATATTATCCATGCAACTATCTTTAGGTCCTATCCCAAAGTTTCCAGCATATTTAACAGTCTGCAATATGGCACTTTGTCAAAAGACTTCCTAAAATCTAGATAATCTATGTCTACAGCTCCCCTTTATCTAATACTTTACTGACCCAGTCAAAAAATTCAATAAGATTTGTTTGACAAGATCTTCTCCCATTGAATTCATTCTGCTTTGGATCCTTTAAATTACTGGATTTAAGATACTGCACAATTTGTTCTTTTAACAGTGTTTCCATCAATTTCCCTACTACTGATGTAAGACTCACTGATCGGTAGTTTGCTGCTTCTTTCCTACTGCCACTTTTATGCAGAGGGACGACATTTGCTATTTTCCAGTCCTCTGGAATCACCTCAGTTATTAGCGACTGGTTGAATAATTCGGTTAATGGTTTAGTCAGCACCTCTCTAAGTTCTTTTAGTATCCTCGGATGTATCCCCTCCAGTCCCATTGATTTATTCACTTTTAGCTTTGAAAGTTCTTTCACTCCTTAATGAAAGTAGTAGTAATTGCCCCCATTGTATTAATAGCCTTTACATCTTAAAGTGGTCCCTCCTGCTCTCTTTCTTTTGTGAATATTGAACAGAAATACTTGTTAAGTTGATTTGCCATAGCCCTTTCACCCTCAAGAATCCCACTCTCCGTTTGGAACCTTACTAAACCCTCCTTACTTTTTCGCCTTTCATTTAAATACCAAAAATGCTTTTGTACACTTTTCGTATCGAGTGGGCCAGTTTTTCCTCAGTTTGTGCCTTTGCTGCACTGATTACCTTTTTAGCCTCCTGTTTTGCAAAATACTCTTCCTTCCTCTTCTCATTATTTAGAATTTGCTTATAATTCCGAAAGGCCATCTTTTTTGCTTTCTCTGTAGTTGCTACCTCATTTGTAAACCACATTGGCTTTTTTTTCTGGGATTTTTTCTAACCTTTCTTATACAAAGGTCTATTGCTGTTAATAATGCATTTTTTTTAATTTCCCCACTGCTCCTGTACTTCTTTCATGTGCCTCCACTCTGACAAAGAATCACTTACACTTTTCCCCTTTTCTACAAAATCCGCCTTCCAACAGTCTAGCACAATTGTCTTTGTGTCGCACGTGTCTCTCTCAGTCATACTAAACCATACTGCTTGATGATCACTGGATCCTAGGTTCTCACCCACACTTACTTTTGAGATTGCAACCATTTGTAAGTACCAAATCTAAGATGATCTCTTTGCTAGTAGGCTCTCTCACCCGTTGCTTAAAGGACACTCCCTGTAATGAATTTAAAATGTCCCCACTTCTAGTGGAGCTTTCCGAAGACTCACCCCAGTTTACATCAGGTAGATTAAAATCTCTCATGATTACCTTCCCTTTTAATGCCATTTTAGCAATGTTTTGCAATAGGACATTGTCCATTTCCTCCTCTTGCCCTGGTGGCCTATATATCACTCCAGTATGAAGATTAACCCCCTGGGTTTCAATGATTAACCGAAGTGCCTCAGTTTTTTCTCCAATACTCCCTATTAAAGTTGAATTTAACCCTTCCTTAATATACATTAATACGCCTTCTCCAATATTTCCTACTCTCTCTTTTCTAAATAAATTATAACGAGGTATAGCTAGATCCCAGTCATGATTTTCATTGCACCATGATTCTGTGATTCCCACAATATCCAAATTATGCCTTGCCCTTATTGTAATTAGTTCAGGAATTTTCTTTCCTAAGCTCCTAGCATTTGCACACATTGCTCTGAGAGATTGCATTATAAGTCTATTCTTCAGTTTATTATTATTGCTAGATATGTTTATATTGCTCTTTATGGTTTCTTCTCCATTAGATGCTGAGGCTATGCTATCTGTCATTATCAACTAGCCACACAACACTTCTTGGTTTGGGGAGCAGCTATTTTTTTTTGTATCACTGCCCCCCTCTCCTAGTTGGTTGTTCAATTAAAATATCTGTTCCCACAGAAGATTGGTGCAAGCCATCCCTTTTATACAGGTTTCTGTTTTTCCAGATGGCATGGCTATGTTTTATGAACCCAAATCCTTCCTCATGACACCACTTCCTAAGCCACAGATTGAAATGATGAATGTGCATCATTCTACCTTCTTCAAATCCATGTACTGGCAGAACTTCATAAAAAGTAACAGTATTTGCCACCTGCTTAAGGGCAGTGCCCAACTTTCTAAATTGATCTTTAACAGCCACAATTCCAGCATTGGCCAAGTAATTTGTCCCAAAGTGGATAATGACATCAACCTCCCTTTCCTTGCTCACTGCCTTTAGAATATTTAAAATGTATTTTTTTTATCCCATGGAGCTGTAGCTCCAGGCAAGCACTTCACCCGATTAATAATTGTAGAACCTCTTTCTAATTGAATGCCCCTAACAATAGTATCTCCCTCAAGAAGTGCAATCCTCCTCAGGGATTTCCTTTTCTCACCATCGGGTTCCCTCAACACCTCATATTCTAGATTACCTGTTGTAATACAGTCCAGGCTTTTGGGTTTTTGTGCCCTCAAGTGCATGATTTAGCATTTTTTGGCATTATACTGTAATTGCCACACTTGACTATTCCTCCAATCTACCTAGATCATCACTCATTTTGAGTACCCCTCCTGGCTTGTCTACCCTGTTATGTAGCTTTGAGTCATCTGCAATAAGGCATATTTTCCACTCTATGCCACAGACAATGTCACCTATAAAAATAGCATCGTTCCAAGTGCAGAACCCTGGGGTACTCCACTGGTTACTTAACTATCCCGAGAAGGGATTCCATTTACTACAACCCTCTGTTGTCTATCCTATCTATCATATCTATGCAACTATCTTTAAGTCCAATCCAAATGTTTCCAACTTATTTTACAGTCTGCGATGTGGAACAGTGTCAAAAGACTTACTAAAATCTAGATAAGCTATGTCTACAGCTCCCCCTTTATCTAATACTTTACTGACCCAGTCAAAAAATTCAATAAGCTTTTTTTTACATGATCTTCCCCCAATGAATCCATGTTGCTCGGTATTCTGTAAGATACTGGATTTAAGACACTGTACAATTTGTTTCTTTAACAGTGTTTACATCAATTTCCGTACCACTGATGTTAGACTCACTGGTCAGTAGTTTGCCGCTTCTTCCCTACTTAAACTTTATGCAGAGGGATGACATTTACATCCTGTCACTATCCAGCGACATTCCCAGTCCTCTGGAATTACCCCAGTTATTAATAGTCTTCCCATTTAAAAGTGGTCCCTTTCACTCTCTTTTCTTTCTGAATATTGAACAGAAATACTTGTTAAGATGATCTGCCATAGCCTTTCCACCTTCAACAATAATCTCACTCTCCGTTTTGAGCTTTACGATACCCTCTTTAGTTTTTCACCTTTCATTTATATACCTAAAAAAGCTTTTGTCCCCTCTTTGTATGAAGCCAGTTTTTCCTCAGTTTGTGCTTTTGCTGCTCTGATACCCTTTTTAGCCTATTTCTGCTTTGCAAAATACTCCTCCCTGTCATCATTATTTTGAGTTTGCTTATAATTCCAAAACGCCATCTTTTTTGCTTTAACTATAGTTGCTACCTCTTTTGTAAACACCACTGGCTCTCTTTTTCTGAGGTTTTTTTCCTAACTTTTCTTATAAAAAGGTCTGTTGCTGTTAACTATGCTTTTTGTTTTTCATTTCCCCACTGCTCCTGTACTCAGGTGTCCTAATCATGAATTGGTGCTGTACACTGTTCTCACGCATTGCCTACTACACTATCAGCATCCAGACTTATTATTTTGAGTATATATTGCTATAAGATTTATTGCCTCTTTATTGCCTCTATCAGTTTATCTTTTCCTCTGTTTTCTCCAAGCCTTTTTTTTCCTTTTCTTTCTTGCTTTTTCCTCTTTAGTAGGATGTGATGATGTTGTGAACAACTGTTTCAGTTGGAGGAAATCAGAGATACATTGCCTGATTATATCCAAAACCCCCAAATATCGCTATTTACCTCCTTACTTACGTCATATTTGTAATTGTTCAGTTACCACGTTGGTTGGGAATATTCCATTTAAGGGTATGCAGAAATACTATAGTAAAACTGGTACTACCAAAATCTCATGGAGGTGGGGAATCACATATTCCCAAAACTCTAATGCCAATGTCTTCTATGCCGGTAATGGCTAAAGAGTTATCACTGTTACTGATGCCGGATTTTGATTAGCAACTGTGAGGATGACACATTGACCCTGCAGATTGGCATGGAACATTACTATTTCCCAAAGCATCGATTTTGCCGTAGAGAAACTGGATTTGTGAGGAGTAATCGTAGAAATAATTTACGCTTTATTGGAATCCCAGAACGCATAAAGGGGCATGAACTAAATTCCTTTCTCTCATGGGCTTTACATAAAGCGCTGAGTGTATTGCCTCTATCAGTTTATCTTTTCCTCCGTTTTCTCCAAGCCTTTTTTTTTCTTTTCTTTCTTGCTTTTTCCTCTTTAGTAGGATGTGATGATGTTGTGAACAACTGTTTCAGTTGGAGGAAATCAGAGATACATTGCCTGGTTATATCTAAAACCCCCAAATATCGCTATTTACCTCCTTACTTACATCATATTTGTAATTCTTCACTTACCACATTGGTTGGGAATATTCCATTTAAGGGTATGCAGAAATACTATAGTAAATCTGGTACTACCAAAGTCTCAGCCCATTCATATCCTTAAACCATGAGAAAAACAAGGTCAGACACCTCTACACCTAGCCTAAACCCAATCCCTAATTTGCCTCCCCTCTCATTGTCATGCCCGTCTTCACATGCTGAAGGAGGTGGGGAATCACATATTCCCAAAACTCTGATGCCAATGTCTTCTATGCCGGTAATGGCTAAAGAGTTTTCTAAACATAATTAGATAACACCATTGCTAAAATATCTGAAAACACAGCGCAAATAAGTGCACTGGAAAAACGCATTAGCTACTGTGAGGATGACACATTCACTCTGCAGATTGGCATGGAACATTACAATTTTCCAAGTCATCGATTTTGCTGTAGAGAAACTGGATTTGTGAGGAGTAATCGTAGAAATAATTTACGCTTCATTGGAAACCCAGAATGCATAAAGGGGCATGAATTAAATTCCTTTCTCTCATGGGCTTTACATAAAGTGCTGAGTGTTTCAAATTCACTACCCAATCCTTGGTAGCGACCACACTGAAATGCAAAATAGATTGTGCTCATAGCCCGATTCCTTGCCTTTTGTGCAAAGCAGCAAATTCTAGCAGCCTATTAGCAGCACGCCCAAGTAGTTGTAGAGCGTAAATAAAATCCTATTACAGGATAATTTGGTGGTACTTTCTCAAAAACAAAGGGCGTTCATTCCCATTTGCAAACAACTGGCAGAACATAACATACAATTTACATTACTGTATCCAGCTAAATTTCGGGTAGCTGAAAATGGGCAGACAAGGATATCCAATAATCCCAAAGAGAGGAGGAGACAACTCCAGACTATTATCTCCCCTCTGCTTTCACCTGCACATTCCTCTAGATCCCCCCCCCACTTCCTCAGGTTTGAAGGGTTAATGTGATGAAGGGCTTTAGAGGTAATACTACTGAACAACAGTTGATTGATTACAACAGCATGGGACCGTTTGGTTCCGTAGTAAGTGTCCAGATACCTCACTTTTGTGGGGCCAGAATATAATTCTTCCCTTGCTGGAACAAATTTAAAAGTTCTTCAAGTTAGAATTCATTTGTCTCATTCTCCAATAGACTCAGTGTTTTCTGGTATGTTTCCCGGAACCTGCCGGCAAATTATTAGTACCTCACAATATCTACTGAAACCATTCTAGAAGTCTCAAAATTCCTGCTAAATATCTATGACCTAGATCACCAAAACAGTGCAAGCAAATTGTGGGGGCTGAGTCAACCGTGCAGTTTCATATGCCTTCTGTAACAACACCCGTTACTGTCCTCCCATCTCCGTTATGTATCGCCTCCTTGAATGTCGGGCGTCTAAACTCTCCAGTTAAAAGGTAGCTGTACATTTATGCAAATTTAAAGTTTATATTGCACTCTCACAGTAAACACACTGGAAGAAGCCATACTTAGGGCAGCATGGATAGGGGACTGTGTAACAACAACATAACAAAATATACAGAAGTGTCACAATAATTGTTGCCAAAGCTTTAACTTATACTAGACTAGACAGAGTGATGGATCCAGAGGGGAGATTTATTATGATTAACCTTAGAATTAACAATACACAAACTCTGGTGAATTTGTACAGCTCTAACACATCTTAATGTGAGTTCTTTAATTCTCTCTCCAATATTCTGCGGCAACGAGATACACCACATCTCGTTCTTTTTAAACTTAAAAGCAACTCATTGTGTTGCGAACCCCTGGCGACTCCTACATTCCACTGACAAAACATTTATGACAATGTCTGGTGTGCACGGATCGCACTCTAGAATTGACCATATATTAGTGGCAGATGATTTTATGTCTGTTATCATGGCGTGATCAGATATAATATCCCCAATTCCAGCATCAGAAACCCCAATCTCTCTGCAGCTTTCTACAGCGGGCAATAGAACTTGATTTTGACGCTTCCCAAGCTCTCTCTATAAATCAGACTCATTTATTCAATACTTCAAATGTCATTGGACTGATTATAATTATAACAATATGGATTATTGGGATAAACCTATTTTATTTTGGGAGGCTTCAAAGGCCATTATGAGATATATAGCTAGTTGCACCCAAGCAATTGGAAAACAGCAACTGTATTGGGCTTATATTGCGAACCCTAGTGATGGGAATATAGAGAAGCAAGACAGTTACTGGAGAACTTTGTGACCTCGCAGGCAATATAGTAGATCGATTTTATACGGCAGAAGTTTTCCAGAAATATTACTCTGAACAATATGCGCAGCCGGTTGATCCAGTGGTGATGGAACATCTGCTTTCAGAGGCGTCTTTACCCCATTTGGAACAAACACACATTGGAATACATCACTATGGTGGAGCAAACTACAGCCATTAACCTGCATTTCAATAAATGGCAAGGCCCAGACAGCGTGACAGCTGAGATTCTGAAGCCAGAAATCACACCCATGATTCTGGGCCGCATTATAGCTCATTTATGGAGGCGCACACTGTTCTTCCGAAACTGGGCAAAACCAAGATCTGCAACTGCCCTCCTCCTATGTCATGATCATGGAACTTTCTATGCACTTTATAGTTTGTTTACATTTGTTGATCACATGACCTTATTTCAGTTCCCAGTACATCCTGGTATTTACTCTTTGCTGCAGTGAGAATAAGGCACAGGTGTGGCTCATTCTCTTGTTGGAGCTCACTCATCATCTGCTCTATTTAAACCTGCCTCAGACATTCCTTCACTGTCAGAGCAACAGGTAATCTAGTCTGCTGATTTAGCATCCTTGAGTCCTGTTGTGTGTTCTGGCTCCCTGGTTCCGGTCCTGTCTCCAGCCCTTGGTTCCTGCTGTCTGGACCCTGGTTTCTATATGCCATTGTGTTGGCTTCCCACCCGTGTCTGCAGTGTCTGTAACTTTCATCTAGTCTTGGTAGCCACTCTTCCACTACTTCTGGCAACCCTTGGATCCTGTCCACCATCTTGGTGACTGTGCATTTGTCCAGATGCCCGCAACCTGTCACTTGCCTGCAACCAAGACCATCTTCACCATCACGGGCTCTGGTGAACACCAGGCTTGTGGTCTGACACTATGCCTCTGGTCTGGCATGGTCTGTTTACAGACCGGTGCAGAATCTGGGGCATGACATCCTGCCACCCCATAACCCTATTGAACCTTTAATGTAAAT
This sequence comes from Limnodynastes dumerilii, assembly GCA_011038615.1. NCBI lineage: Eukaryota > Metazoa > Chordata > Amphibia > Anura > Limnodynastidae > Limnodynastes > Limnodynastes dumerilii. The sequence continues at coordinate 4,144 of WWET01008019.1, read as the reverse complement.
GGTTAGAAAATACTATGACCAATTGCCATCAGATGTTTTTGCCAGAAATCTTGACTGCCCAATAATTAGTATTCTTGGCAGGCAATCACCCAGAGAAGGGAATACACTCAGCGAAAGCTGCAGTGGTGGCATTGGCAACTAGCTGCTCTCTCAATATGCTGTGGAGTTTGGAAGCTCAAAAAGTCTGACTGTTTCTTGGCAATATATGCAAGCTGTATTCTAGTGGAGATTTTGTACTGGATTACTTGTCCAACAACTTCTCTATTGGTGAATTGACTTAGAGGCTCAAAGCTGTTTATGGCCTGTGGGACCTTCCAGGGTTGTCTGCTGTCTCCCATTCTTTTTAACTTAATACTAGATCCAATGTTGCGGACGTTACAAAACAAACACTGTCTGGAATCAGGGTGGGTGAAAAAGAGCTGAAGCTCTTGGTCTTTTGCGGATAACATCCTTCTTTAACTTAAAAAAAACTTTGAAACCAGTAATGGCAAATATGAAGGACTTTGGCTTGGTGTCTGGGTTTTAGGTAAACTCGGAAAAATTGTTAGTGCTTTTCTAAATCCAGAAAAATAACTAAACCTAAATGGACATAGGATACTAATCTATCATGGGCTTGGTGTTTAATACCATATCTAGGAATCATTCTCCCCAAAAATATTACAAACTTGTACCATATGAACCTCACTAAAACAATTACTCATGCTGAGTGTGATTCAGGGCTGGACTCATATATGCTTCTCTTAATAGGGTCATATAAATCAGTTAGAGATGGTCATTTCCCCTGAATTACTTTCAGGCTCTTCCCCTGCTTCTTAGTTAGAGAGACAGATGTATTCATGCAGTTATTGGTTAATTCATATGGGAAAAGAAGAAATACAGAATCAAGCTTGTTAAAATTGCAACAAACAATAATTCAAGGAGGCCTAAATATCCAAATTATACAGGCATATAATCAAACAGCCCAGTTGAACCACCTCCGTGACTGGATAACGCAGACAGAAGTGTACACTAATACATCCTTGGACCAACAATTTATCCCTAACATTAACTTTAGGGCAGTCCTACATTTACATGATGGTGAGCTACACCTTCCCTTTTTGGAAAATCCCAATTTCCAAAATGGCATGGCTGCTCACCCCATACAAGGTGGTTATAGGAGGATGTGACAAAGGTTGGACACCTTGTTTTGAAAGTCACCAAAAGACCCCTCACATTTGACCAGGCCAGGAATAAAAACAATGCATTACGTCCAAACAATATGGCTTTTCTCCAAGCTCAGCATTGTGTTAGCTGGGTAATATGCATGCTCACAGCGGTGGAATAACTCACTAGACAACATGATTTCTATCTACACCCCTACTTGGCTGTAGAGAAATCTCAGCCCATTATGGTGTACTTAGAACTAAAGATCTGCGTCTGGCCATTTTTCGTGTTTTGGTTTTGTATTTTTTTTTGTGTTTTGGTTTTGCCAAAGCCGTGTTTTAGTTTTGGTTCTAATTTTTTTTTTTTTATACATAAAAACAGCTAAAATCACAAAATTTGGGTGTGTTTTTGTTCCTACAGTATTATTAACCTTAACATTCATTTCCACTTATTTCCAGTCTATTTTGAACACCTTACAATATTGTTTTTTTTTATCCAGTTTAGGCAAAAAATTATGCTATATATTATACAAAAAGAAGTTTGAAATTATTTTTGGGGCATTGTCCCACACAAATCTGTCCACAAAATAGACAGAGCACAAACACAGTATAGCAGTGCCCTTATACATGTCTATACTAGGTCTCTTGTCTGATCCTGTGTTGCCATTTAATCAGAGCCATATTTTGTTTTTAATTAATTAAGCACAGCCACTGGATGGAACTGCTGAAAGCTGACCTGTTGTATCGACCCCGTGTTCCAGCTCTCCAAAACCTTCAATTATTCAGTTTAGTCATATGGAAAAGCCAAATGATTTATTAATTCCTGTTGTATGTGACTTTTAGGGCTTTTAAATTTTAATTGTAAAATTGCTGCTTAAAAGTATTTTCATATCGCTCCTGCATTGTGTTTTTTTATTCAGAATCCAAAACCCGCGAGATCAGACATTGGGATTATAAAGTTTTACTTCGATGATGTCACAGAGGTGTGTGGGAAGTTCCGAGCCATGCACAGATCCCGCCTCGCATCCTAAAGTTCGTGTGGGCTCGGTTCTCAGACAACCGAGCCTGATCATCTCTACTTAGAACCCTCTTGGATAATGACAAAACCAAGGCAGGATTGTCTTTATGGTTAAATCATTTCCCAAACTTAATACCAGACTTATTTAAAGCTCATTCTGAGGCTTCATGGTTAATTCCAACAATGACATATAGGAAAATGTCTCTTTACATTCTACACAGAGCATATGTATCACCACTAAGGGCTTTCCACAATGGAATTACACAGGATCACAATTGTCCTAAATGCAGTATGGAGCCACTGTTTATGGGACTGCCCATCAATGAAACAATTTTCATTAAAAAGAGTATGGAGATTTATTAATGACTTTCTGATAACTCCTTTTCCACCGACTGCTCCATGGGCTTTGCTGGGTGTTTTCCCTAAACCCTTCAATTTCCCCACAGGATACAAAAAAACGTTAATTAGTCTCTTCGGCAGCTGCACGTAAATGCATACTGAAGTCTGGGTTACACCCTACCTCCCCGTCTATGTTGTTGTTCAGGGAAAAATTGTTCTATCTGTTCAGAATGGATTGGATGGAATAGTCGGAACAAAAAGGAGTTCAGTGTTAAAAGCAATTTCAAACATGTTAAGGGTTTATAAATATTCTGAGTCAATTAGAAATAAACACATGAATCTTTTCAGAAGCAATAAGATATATAAAACAGCTCTTCAGTAAAACTATTATCTTTGTATGGAAGGCGTCCGTCTCAAGGGATCATTACTCACTCTGGGTGGATGGTCCACACATTCAATAACCCGAGTGTTCATTTTTTAAAAGATCAGTTCATAAAGATGCACAAAGTGGTCTCGGTTCTTAATTTGATTTGCTTTTAAGAATACCACCCTCCTTTAGCCAGTCACAATCCTGGAAATATTTGCTATCCTATCCCTCTCCCTTCTCTGTTCCAAGCTATACTTGTTTAGCTGCTTGGGATCCTGTAAGTTACTGGATTTAAGGTAATGTACATATTGTTCCTTTAAGAGTGTTTCCATCAATTTCCCTACTACTGATGTTAGACTCACTGGTCGATAGTTTGACGCTTCTTCCCTACTTCCACTTTTATGCAGAGGGATGATATTTGATATGTTCTAGTCCCCTGGAATCACCCCAGTTATTAGTGACTGATTGAGTAATTCAGTTAATGGTTTTTGCCAGCACCCCTCTAAGCTTTTATCCTCGGATGTATCCCTTCTGGTCCCATTAATTTGTCTACTTTCAGATTTGAAAGTTCTTTTAATAACTGCTTCTCAGTGAAAGTAGTAGAAATTGCTCCCATTGTATTAATAGCCTTCTCATTTATATTGGTTCCTTCCTTTTTCTTTTTTTTGTGAATTTGAACAAAAATGCTTGTTAAAATGATTTGCAATATCCCTTTCACCCCCTACAAGAATATCACTCTCTGTTTGAGCCTTACAATACCCACTTTAGTTTTTTGTCTTTTAGCTTTTGTCCCCTTTTTCATACTAAGTGAACAGGTTTTTCCTCAGTTTGGACCTTGCTGCTTTGATAACCTTTTTAGCCTCCTTCTGCTTTGCAAAATAGTCATCCCTGTTTCCATTATTTTGAGTTTACTTATAATTCCAAAAGGCCATCTTTTTTGCTTTCACTATAGTTGCTACATCTTTTGTAAAGCACATTGGATTTATTTTTTGGGAGTTTTTCCTAACCTTTCTTTCTTTCTTTCAAACGTCTGTTGCTGTTAATGCATTTTTTTTTTAATTTTCCCACTGGTCCTTTACTTTTTTTATGTGCCTCCACTCTGCAAGAGTCACTTATACATTTCCCCATTTCTAAAAAAATTCAAGTCTAGTACCCTCAACTTTGTGTGGCATGTGTCTCTTTCAGTCATTATACTAAACCATGCTTCTTGATGGTCACTTATGAGAGTCTGTCACCATTTGTAAGTAAACGAACAACAAACTGCGCTTAAATCGCTAC
>WWET01008018.1:30449-43203 GCA_011038615.1 Limnodynastes dumerilii | reverse complement strand
GCGTTTTCTAACCGGGGACTGACTCCCGTGTCATATAGTCCCATATGCAGCAGTATGGCAAGGGTTAACAGCACGAGTCGGCATACAAAATCACCCTGAACGTAAATGACATGAAGCACTGTCCCCCAATCCAAAAATAAATGTTAAAATGTCCCCCTTAACTACAATAAATAACTAACTGTTCTCTGTGCACTAGATAATAAAATATATGTCCTAATAACTGTCCTCCGTCTCTAATATTAATAGGTACATGATCCCTGTGCCATATGCAAATAACTAAATGTTCACCGTGCCAGAAATAAATAATTAAATGTCCTCCGTATCTGATATAACTAAAGAAATGACTTCTGTATACTGAAATCTATTCTCTAACTCTCACCATTGACTTACCTTTAATTATTCATTGTGGCCCTTCCATTTTTTAAACTAAGCATGTAGTTTACCCCTATTTTATTGATAAACATTTCACATTCATATTAATGATTAAAATTGAATGCTTTACATCTATATAATATAAATAAATTGAATAAAATATAAATAAATAAAGTTGAATAAAATATGATAATATCTATAACAATAAGCAAAACATAATAATCTGTATAATACTCACGTTTTTGAAGTCTTCAGTCTTGCCAAGCGACGTTCTGCAGGCTGACTATTCCTCTTCTTCTTGGAGGACCGCGGGAGCAGCTCCGGCTGCTTCAAGGTACCTCTGGTGAATGAATTAATCTACTCCACAAAAGGACTATATTTACACACTCTGACAGTCTGATATCTGAGTGTACAAATATAGGGGTAGATCCAGAACTACGTTTGCGGTACGTTTATTCGCGTAGCGTATTTTCGTGTGTGTACATTCTATACACTCCCCTAGGCACACCCCTTGAACGTGCGTATTTTGTCAAGATACGCTTTCCAAACCCTACCTTAACTTTTGCCAACATAACCGCAGTGATCCGCACACATACATATGGGCAACACGTATTTACGCAGCTAAGCACGCCCATACTGTACACTTTAAATACAAACCCCAGCCTACTTAACGTATTTCAGACGTATTTTGGACTCACGTAAAATTGGCACGCCCACACGTAAGTATTTACGTGACACATATACGTGAATGGCCCATACATTCACAATTACACTACATTAATGAGCGTATTTTCTATGGTGCTCATGCGCAGTACTTACCAAAAGGCGATTTTACGTCTCCGCCACACGTAAATTCACTCACAAGCGTTGTTCTGGGTCTGGGCCATAGTCCCTTTATGAAGTAGATTCATTCACCAGTAAACTACATGCTTAGTTTAAAAAATGGAAGGGCCATAATGAAAAATTAAAGGTAAGTCAATGGTGAGAGTTAGAGAATAGATTTCATTATACGGAGGTCGTTTATTTAGTTATTTCTGGCACGGTGAACATTTAGTTATTTGCATATGGCACGGGGATCATGTGCCTATTAATATTAGAGATGGAGGACAGTTATTTATGTATTTATTTATTTATTTATTTATTAGCCAGAGGACATATATTTTATTATCTAGTGCACGGAGGACAGTTAGTTATTTATTGTAGTAAAGGGGAACATTTTAACATTTATTTTTGGATCGGGGGACAGTGCTTCATGTCATTTATCTTGTGGGTGATTTTGTATGCTGACCCATGCTGTTAACCCTTGCCATGCTGCTGCTTATAGTACTATATGGCACAGCATGCTAAGGGTTAATTGGTAGACGCGGCAACAATGTCAATTATATAATACATATACATACATATACATATAAGACAGATGGGTTTTTTTCAGGGGGTGAGTGCCGATAGTAAACAATGGCGATTTTGATCATCTCGACCTTAGTAAATTTAACCCCTGGTGTATCAAAGTGCGTGCTCACATGGCGACATGTGTAAGCACGCAGCCACGTGTGAACCATGTGCATGGTCAACTTATTATTCGCTGATATTTCCATATTCCCAGTGCCAAATTCATAACTAAGTAATGCGTACATTTATATAAAAATGTGTTCTATGTCACTAAAGATGTGTTTTATTTACAGGAGCCATTATTCAACTTAGGAAGATCATATTATTATCATCTTTGGATTTATAGTGTAGCATTTGATGTTGTAGTAGTGATGATATGATGTATTATTCAATGGCATCTAATGCATGCAAGTTATTGAGATAGATATAATAATATTATATTCCTTTGTTTGAGACCGCATGGCATAGTCCTTTGTATCTAATTAGGTAGACCCTCTATAATATTTTAATGAAGCCACAAAGAGAACAAAAGACCCTTTAAGTGCCAATCATCAAAGGAGCCCTAAGATGACCAGAGGACTCCACCAACCAGATGTCAGAAGATCGGATTGCAGTGACATCATCAACCTTTTGATAATTAGTGTCTATAAAAGCTATACCTACCCCGCTGGAAGGGTAGAAGGGTATCCTATGTGAAGCTCTATACCAGTGTTGGTATTCTTGCGTGTATCTGGAAGTGCACTGTTTGGATTAATGCTCAGCTTTGGTAATACATCTTTTGAAACACAACTTGCGACTGGACCTTCATTATTTCTGCATATTGTATTTGTATAGTTGCGTACAGATTTACGCCACGTAGTATTACGCTAATATTCACTGTAAAGTGAGAACTAACTCTCACATTACTGTGCATTCGTATAACGGTGAAGAGCAGAATGGCTTTTATATAGATAATACATATCTGGGCATGTAAACAGAATTTACAAAAAATGGCTTGTCAGGAATTCCATGATGCAAACAAGGGTGTACAGAAGTACACCTAGGTTGGTAATGACTAATATATAAGCAGCTGTTAGCGGTGGGAGTTTTACCTACTTCCCCATGGGGTACACAAGAAGGAAGAAAAAAATTCCCTATAAGGGAATAACCACAGCGCTAGAGTGAATATTTAAGGTAAATATAAAAAATTCAAACAATTCACCAATGTGAAAATACAGAGGCACCGAACAACAGACAATATAAAAATAGAGAATTTATTGTTACAAACTAAGTCCACCATGGACTATAACCACAGACACAAACACAATTAAAATACAGTATGAACGGTGTGAGCAGCTGGTCCTCAAGGTGTATAATAAAAATCCGGATAGTGAGCTCAGTAGCACAAACAACGATCTTGATATCCGTAAATTGTATAGGTATATGCACCTAATTGCACTGACGGTGTTAGCTACTAGTAACCATGAGTGCTTAGAGTAAACAGATGATATAATAGTGCAGAGCTGGTGGTATTTGCAGAGTTACAACGGAGGCAATATTGTTTGCTTACAAAGTAACTCTGCAAATACCACCAGCTCTGCACTACAATCACTGTAGAGTTTTACCAAGAGACATAGCCTCAAGTTTGTGCACGGAGGATTATATCATCTGTTTACTCTAAGCACTGTCAACAATTATTAAACAATGCTTAAAAAAACACACAAAAAAAACCAATTACAAATATTTATTTTTGGACATTGATTTGCATTTTATACATTGACTTTCAAAATGTTTCTGTATGTCATATATGCACATAAAATAAATAACATTTATAAGTTGCAACATTTAACATGGCAAAGAGTTAAATTATAGCAGCATACCTTTGTTTAAGCTGTGAAACAGCAAACATTTCATTCCAAGTTTAACTTTTATCAGGTGCCCTTTAATTATCCAAAAATGTCATCATACTTAATTAGTAGCAAGGGTGCATTCAGTCGGTAGACAACAAACATTACATACGCACGGAACAGAGCTCTGTGTACAACCACACAAATAGACAATAAATTCGGCACTTAAGAGGTCTGAAAGCTACCTTAACTTGAGCACACAGAAATAATGTGTAAGTATAACGTACGGATAATAAAGCGCACGTCAAAACCCAAATCCAGCCCATTCTTCAGAACTTACATTTCGACTCCCTCCTACTTCCCAGAAATCCGTCTGAACTTTTCATAAACACTCCTATGGTACATAATGTTGATCGTACATAAATAACAAGCCACAATCAACATTACGATATGTAACTCCCGGTTGTGCGCATACACACTAACAACAAACTGCCGTCTTACGCATTTAGCGTACGTAAATCTACGATCGTTATGAACTCTGGAACCGGTGCCTAGTCTCTAGCAGTGCTGCAATTAATCTTTTTTGTTAGTGCACTTGACTAGTAGGGTGCCTTATATCAATTTTGGGCTATAGTCACTCCAAATTTAGATACTTAGCTAAGGATTTATAGAAGGGGTATAGCCAGGGCTGCCTACTTTCTATTTCTTCCTTCTGGAAAGAAATAGATGCCAGTATGGGAGTGGGGCTTGACAGCGATTTATGCAAATTATGTTATTAAGTCCCGCCCCTGTCAATCATTACTGCTATTCATAGTGTTTCTGGGGGTGAGTTGAGTTTAATGATGAAAATGTCATCAAGTTTTGCCAAATCCTAATAATGCTGGGACTTGCAGGAGATTATTATTATTATTATTATTATTATTATTATAGTTTATTTATAAGGTATCACAAGGTGTCCGCAGTGCCGTACAAAATATAACAAAATACAGTACAGACAGGGATGGACAGTATAGTACAATTTAAATATAAAAATATCACAAAAATACAATAAGGTGAAGCAAGCACAGACAGCGAGACAAAATGCAAGGTGTCAAGCTTTGCAGATCAGGAAGGAGGGGATCGAGAGCAGTGAGAGTTTGAGAGAGAGCCACCAGGTGGGGATGGGGTAAAAGGGTAGCAGTGGGGGACTAGAGGGTACAAAGTGAGGGGGGGTGGTGGAGGAGGGAACAACACTAGGATGGAAGGCCCTGCTCACGTGAGCTAACACTAAGTGGGAGGGATGAACTTACAGAAGACATAAGGAGGGGGAGATTTGCATGCTCTCCCAAAAGAACTGCCCAAATTCAGGGAAAGTCAGCAACCCTGGGTATAGCTGAAAGCCGATTCAATTAATGCAGCACTAGGTATAAATAATTCTGTCTTGTTATCATAATTAACTGAAATCGCTATATAACATAAGTACCTCTTTATATGAAGGTATAAAGTTTCTGCCTTGCAACTTAAACAATTTTTCTCATTTGTGTTTCTTTTGATTAGCTTTTGTTTCTTCCCCAGATCTCATTATCTAGATACATTCTTCTGTCTCCATCTATGTATATTAATATTGCACCCCGTTCTCTGATACTTTACACCTCGCTGCTTTCAAATGCTGCTTTCACATCACCTGGGTTATTGTGTGTGATTTTACACAATTTTAGTGTCCAAAAAAAATGTCCCACTATGACCCATTAATTTCCTGAGTCGGACCCTTTCACACTGTATAAGTTTTTTTCTTCCGTGTCTGCCCCGGTAATCAACTGTCTCTCCATTGCCATGTTTACTGTAGCTGTTTTGGCAGCATTTGATGACATAATTTTCCTGTGCCAAAAGCCCTACACCATTCAGGTAATTTTGTGTAAAACCTGTATTGAAAAACAACCCTTCTTTTTCCCTGGGTGTGATTCCCAGGTCATTAGACCCAGATTGAGGCAAAGGGTACATTTACAGTTTTTGTGGAGATCCAGGTTTTTGGCCGTGAAAAGGGGTATTACTTTGTTTCCTCCAGTTCTATTTCTAAACACTTCTTTGCCTTTAAAACACTGCTGTTTTCATCTGTCTTTTGCTTTGTCTGTATTTCGCTTGTACTGAATCTCTGTCTCACTACTTCCATTCTTTGCTTTTTCTGCTCCCTGACTCTCTTCACTTCCACCTAACCCCTGTAACTGCCTGCTCTTTCTATAACATTCTTTATTGTTCTCCTGCTGCATTCTATGCCAGGACTTGCTATGGCCATAAGAAGTGAGACAGAACTCCACCCATTCGGTTTGTTGGGGCTGGGAGGAGTTCCCAGAGAGGAAGTCACAGTTGCAGTGTCTAAGGGAAAGGCAGAGAGAAGAGCAGGTGTGCCGCAGAGTTGCAGAAGAGCTGATGAGAAGAAAGTTTTTAGAGAAAGAAAGCAAAGAGTCTTTGTCACACACTTGCACAATATTCCATTGTTACCTATCAGTCTCACAGGTAGTGCCTTCTCACAGGGCTGCATTACTTCCTGCATTATTATGCTTTCCTGTCAGGTGATTCCTGCTCATGTGACTTTTGGAGCTCCATTTACTAAGGTATGAATACTTTGTTTTCAGGAGATAAAAACTGTTTTCACCTGAAAACTGTCTTTATTTCCTTAAAGTGTTCACCACTTACAAAGCTATGATCGCCATGGCAACCATCCCCGATTGCCGGCCTGCTCTAATGAATGCGGGCTGGCTGATCGCTGTATTTACTAAGTACCGGCTCGGATTTTAACAATCCGCGCCAATAGTGTTAGTGGAAGTATGTCAGCGGTATCCCCATATACCCCCCCTTTTCCTCCCCCTAATAGCTGTTATTAGGGGAAGGAAAGGGGTATGTATAGGAAAATCTCTGTAATGTCTGTATAAAATAAATAATAATAATTAAATATTTGTGTGTGTGTGTGTGTGTGTTGTTGTTTTTTTTTAGTAATTCTAAAATTATTTTAATTATTTAAATATTATCTATAATTTAAATATATATTTTGCCGTAATCAACAATGGTGTTACTTGTTCACGTGAATAAGGAACACCAGTAGGTATTCTGGTGGGCAAAAACGGGGAAAAAAATAAAGGAAAATAAAGAATTAAACTTACCTTCCCGGCATACCACATTTTCTCACTGAAGTTAAAGTCTGGACTTCATCTACGAGTGGGACCCACAGGACATCGCGGGACCTCGCTGGAGGGGTAAGTATTGTTAAATGTGGGGGGCGAATTGTCCAGGCTCGCTACCTCTAGCTATTTCCTTGTGCTACTTGCTGTTTTATATCCTTGTGACTATTTGGCTTTGTTCCTGACTTTGACTCCATCTCCTGATTTGGCATCTTATTCCTGTGTGTGTTTGACCCTTGTCTTATATCGTTCTTGATGTGCATTGTGACTCTGATACCTCACTTACTGTCTGGTATTGACCCTGCCTGTTTGACATCTCTTCAGTCCTGCTACTACCATGCCTAGGGCTTCCACCTAGGACCACGACTTGGTCGCCACTTGCAGCAAATTCAGCAAGTTTAACAATCAAGTCATTCAATAATAAAGGCTTAACTGAAAATCGTGTGTAGTCTGTATACAGGTTGATTAGTGATTAAAATGTTCAGTGGTTTAAATACTTGTATTGTGTATGGGGCATTATTGTAGCAGTATGCTGCAGAGACTTAATATTGAGCCCATACTGAGATTCCAGCTATAAGGGAGTTGCATGTAAGTGTAGAGAACTACAATAAAAATCAGGCTAGTGGGACGCCTTGAGCTGATTTGTATCTAGAGCTGCAGTAGAGACTGTCATCAACACAGAGCTAAGTGGTTGAATCAACTAACACTAATTCACTTTAGCTGCACACTGCATAACCATTACACTTTAGTGGTAAGAAAGTTAAGAGGACATTGGAACTATGTTACACACAGCCTACATGGAACTTTAAGACTTTCTAACACACGAAACTAGGGTTACCAACGTTCTACAAGTACACCAACGATGTTACTCTAGTTTGATTATTATAGTTAGATAGGAATATTATAGAATTGTTTAGAGATTTTACTGTACATCGTCATTGGTGGCCATTTTGTAGAGACTTTTTGCACATGTAGCAGCCATTTTGAGAGGTTAACCCATTGTATTTATGTCCTTTGCTGTTAGCAATTAATCCTGATTCATTTCCAACCCATTTATTCTAACCCAGTAAGAAGCCCTTTTTAACCCTTGCCATTCCTCTCCCCAAGTGGCCCTTAATAAATAATATTTCATTCCCTCTGCTTGTGGTGTGATCCCAGTTATTCATAATTATTGTGGTTTCCCAAGTCAGCCCCTGATGGAAATAACAAGTATCTGAATCCCATATGCACTGTCAAGAAGACTCGGACGGCAGCTACCAAATCCCACATTACAAAACCCCTTACACTCCATATGATGGGGAATTAGACTCTAGGGTTGTGCCTAGCATACGTTCTTCCTCTCCCCATGTGCCAAATTAAGTGCTGCTGCCACCACCTCTACCACCAGCCTATACCCCATCTGTAAAGAAACAACATGTTAACAAAATTACAATAAACTAAGGGAGGGAAGCAAGGAAATGCAGACAAAGAGAAAGTGTTTTTTTTGCAGCAGAACCTTATAAACCCCTAATATTCCCCTTCTCCAATCCCACAGACCTATGTTAAGTAGGTGACATAGATCTAACGCCTAGGATGCCTGTTGTCAGTGACAACACAGCCTGGTGTTTATAGGCCTTCATACCTATCCGGCATTTAGTATCTAAAGTGTAGACAACAACAAATTGCTTTTATGATAGCAGACATGATGGTATCAGAAAAAATGATACCTTTTCATCAAATTCCACTACCAATAAATGGTTCTTATGGTATAGAATTAATAATGAGAGCCATTGATTGTGTCTTTAGTCCTTTGAGACATTTCTACGCATCACTTTCAACCATTTCAGTATACTATTATTTCCAAAAATTGCTCATGAACTCTTTGCCCTCATGCTTTAGAGCATGACCACAATTTTCACTTTTCTTCTTGTAAAATGCACCTCACTTGTACTTCTATGCTATTTCTTCTTCTTAGAAAAGATACTGTGTTGGCTTCTTACAATATAGATGAAAAAGATTTTCCTTCTCAAAAAAAAAAAAAAAATTGTGTAAATATTGAATGGATTAAATTAAATTAATAATAATAGTGAATATGTACTATTTCTTTTCAAAGATCACATTAACTCCCAACATCTATGACTCCTTATAAAACACACTTTATTATCAGTCACACACATATGTTTACATATAGTACTTGCTTAAACTTTTTTTTTCTTCCCCCTCCTGACATCAGAGCTGTTCTGTTGACAGAAAACAGCTATTGATAATATTCCCTGCACTAACTAGCACCACCCACTTCCTGTTCCGATTCTTTATCCTCCTATTGTTGACACATTTTTGTTTAGAAGCATTTGGGAACAGTTATCTAAATCAGGGCTTGAACTCTCTCCACTATCTGTGTTATACAGGCAACTTTATTTCTCACACTTTTGGGATTGTAAATGTTGGTTATGGGTTTTTTTTGTTTTGTTTTCTACATGAACAGTTTATTTACCTAAACAGAGACAACTTTGCTTTCCTTCGAACACATGCTTTTTTGTAGGAAAACGTATTTTTTTCGATTTACAAGTGTATGATCTTTGTAAAAATGTTTATAGGGTATTCACTAGCCTAAAAATCTATCTATCTTGCTTATTAAATGATAGCGAGAAGTTAACCCGGTTCAAACATATTAAGTTAGGACAAACAAAACATATTAGCATAAAATCTACACAGTGGAGAGAAAGCATATACAAAGTGCTAGTTGTAAACTGTTATAGCACTTATACATCTGTATACACTATTAACCCAATTTTAAAGGGCCCTGAGCCCATTTTTTTCCTTTTAAACAATTCATTCACAAGAGATCTCTCAAAGAGTTAAAATGAGCCTGTGATTCTTTCCCATATCACGGGTTATACAGTCTAAAATACAGCAATTTAATTGAGAAACTTAGACATTAATAAGCCTGATCCCAACATTGACATGACAACTATATAGACTCTAAGAAATCCTATAAGAAAGGGGTCAATTTAAAGCTTTTGTTTAGCCCATGGGGTGCTAAGGTATTTAATGTCACTATCTAAAAGCATTCCCTCTGGGACAGCTTCTTTAGCCAGTCACCCCCTCTTTTGCCCAATTGCTTTGATCAACATAGAATTTAGTTGCCCATTATGTACTTTTTTTAAATGCCAGGGGACTCTGGTTCGTTACAAAATTGACAATATTGCGTAGGTGTTCTAATGACCTGGGACTGGATTCACAGATGCGCGTGTATAAAGTACGTAAATATACGCACCTATGTTGCAAGGCAACACCCATGACACTTCCCTCACACGGACGGGTTTTCGATGACTTCCGCCTCTATAGGACACCCTTAAGTCTACGTGTGTACTTAAGCGCGTATGTTACTTATGTACGTGCGTATTTATCTAACTTCACCTTCAAATGCCCATTTAAATGCTCCCCTACTCCCAGTTTCATGTAATTTTGACCGTCCGGAAAAAAAAAAAACACACCTTCCATACGAATGTCCCTAAGTGCAATTCACAAGTCCGTGCCAAAAGGACTTACGTGCATAAATACTACGTAATGTACATGAAAAAAGTTACTACGCATGCATAGTTCATTCGATCCTAAAAATACACACTCAACAACACGCAAAAACGGATCTGTGAATATGGTCCCTGATCTTTAATGGTCTTTCCCACATAAGCCATTCCACACATGCACTCTAATAGATACACTACAAATGTAGAGTTACAATTTGACATTTTTTTTCATAGTGCATTGATTGTTCCTATCTGAGCTACTAAAATGTTTTCTCTCTATTGAAATACATTTACACATTTTGCATGCCCAACAGGGGTAGCACCCTATTGACCCAGGACCCACTTTGATCACTGATGCTTTCCCAGAGGGTAACAAACTTAGGACTTGATATTTTTAGCTCTCCTAAATATAACTGCTGGATATGGGAGAACGTGAGGAGTTAAAATGGGATTGAGCGAAAGGTTTGACCAATGTTTTGGTCATAAATAGTTATGAAAGAACAATTTATGTGGCCCCTCTCTCACTGGTTAGTTTTACCTTTATAGACCAGAACGGACTCCCTCTTGCACTCTCTAGCCCTCAGGCAAGTCCTCTTTACTAATGCTGATGGATAATTACATTCCTTAAAATGTTTCTTATACTTGTACCCCTGTTCATCAATTTTTTTTTAAAGAGGAACAATTATTCCTTAGGTGTACAAACTGTGAATATAGAAAATTGTCTTTCCACATCATGACAGCTATTATATTCCAAGTAACTATTATTGCGTCTATGTCCTTGAAAAATGCATAAGACTCAGTATTCCAACCTCCAGCATTTTTAACTGACTCCAGCATCAAATCCAGGAACTTTTATCACTGCCATATTTATGGTCAAATTTTAAACCATAGTTGTTACAATACAGTTGTTCAATAAAAACCTAAAATTCCCTTTCAGACAACCTTAAAACCAACTGTTACACAGGTGGATCACATAACACAGTAACTTTGGAACTGGAGAGGTTTATTGCAGGAAGATAGATGACACAGGATATTTAACACAGGACAATGCAGAAAATACCAAAATACCAGGAATGCAGATAACCATGGAAGCAGGTAAATGACAGAAGCACAGTGTTATGACTGGTGAGTAGAAAATCACTAGCCAGGGTGCAGAGTCTAGCCTGGTATTCACTACTGCCTCTGATGATGAGGTTAGGCTTTGCCCCCAATGGTGGCCCCTATGTGTGTGGGTAAGCAGGCAACACAGACAGGGGACCCAGTGAACAGTAAAGGACAGGCAGACAGCACCTGGATGGACAGTGAGTCAAACAAGGGCACTCACGCACAGAAACTCATGGAAGACAGAGACAAAAGGGGAATTGAGAGGAGGAGCAGGCAGGAGCACAAGCAGTAGGAGGAACACTACAAGAGAAGGGAGAAAGAATACAGGATGGTACTGGAAAGGGGCACTCAGAGATCATAGCACAGCACAGGTCAGGGGACAAGATAATGGCAGGCAAAAAGGCAGGGTAGCAGGACGTTATAACAGGTGGGGTTGGCATGCCCTTGTTGGTCTATTTACAGTGTGGCTGTACTAACAAGAGGACAGCTCAGGATCAGCCTCACTGAACTGGAACATGTCCTGGCAGCATAGCAACTGTTACACTCCGTTAACATGTCTGTATTTCTGTTCTGTTATTTTACTGTTCTATTCATTTTATGCCTGCCTATTGCTATGTATCGTATCTGCCATTGCTAGCTGTGCAGCTAGCTGCACATTCCCAGCTGCAGCTATTAGCTCTGGAGGTGTGTCAGGCCCTCCTCACTGATTGGAGGAGGGTTCTTTAAATAGCTGCTGCTGGGATCTGCACACCGTCGGTTATAGCGTCTGGTCCTTGCTTTATGCTCGCTGACATCGTGTGCCTGATAAGTGCTTTTTGCTCTTGCTACCCTGTTACCCTGTTTCCCAGTGTTACCCCTTGCCTGGTTATACCTCTCTTCGTTGTCGGTTGTACCCTCTGTGTGGTAAGGTGCGCAGCGTGAGTGGCTTGCTGCTCTCGCCGGCGGCCTCTGTCCTGGACAGGTCCGGTCTCCATTCCACTTGCTGGTTTGAGTGTTGCGTGCATACCATCCTGCATTGCCCCGACTGTTCAGGCGTGTGTGTGTCATCTACCACAGTTGCTTATTGCCTCCTGCTTGTGTCATCTGCAGTGAGTGATCGTGTGTTATTGCCACGTTGGTTTTCACAGTACCTGCTTGTGCCATCTTGCGGGAGTGTGTTTGTTTACCTGGCCACGTGTGTTAGCGTCTCCTGTCGTGCAGTGAGTTCGTGTTCCAGCCTTGCCACGTTGGTTAGGATTCTGCTGTTGTCATCTGCAGTTACTCAGCCACCAGCCTTATCCTCCACTGTGTAGTTACTTCTCCAGTGTGTGTTTGCTGTGTGTGTATCCAGCCTGCGAGTACCATCTAGCAGTGTATTTAGTCACCAGCCGTGTATGCCACTGTGTTATTATTCTCCAGT
>WWET01008018.1:10235-22830 GCA_011038615.1 Limnodynastes dumerilii | reverse complement strand
AGCAGGAACAAGTACATCTTTCTGGTCAGCAGGCACATCTGATGCCAATTTTTTCTAAGATTTTGAATACTGAAAATAAAATGATTTAAACTATTTTGCCTCTTTTTAATGTACACCAATATAAGAAATAATTTTTTTCATATTTTTAAACAATTTGTCTGAGAGTGCTTGTTAGGAGAATATTGTGTGTGATATTGGGGTAGATCCAGAACTCCGCTTGCAATACGTTTACTCGTGTAGCGTATTTACGCGCGCGTACTTTCTATACACTCCCCTAGGCCCACCCCTTGAATATACGTATTTTGTCCGAGATCCGCTTTCCAAACCCTTCCTTAACTTTTGCCCAGATAAACCGATATCATACGCACACGTACGGATGTGCAACACGTATTTACGCAGCTAAGCACGCCCATACTGTACACTTTAAATACAAACCCCTGCCTACATAGCGTATTTCAGACGTATTTTTGACTCACGTAAAATTGGCATGCCCACACGTACGGATTTACGCGACAAATACGTGAATGACCCATACGTTTAGAGTTACGCTACCTTACAGAGCGTATTTTCTATTGTGCGCATGCGCAGTACTTACTAAAACGTGATTTTATATGTCCGCCACGCGTAAATTCGCTCACAAGCGTTGTTCTGTAACTGCCTCATTGTGTATCCCATGACTTTGGGTTGTCCTATTTCTGATAATTAACGCCATCCTCAAAGGCTCAAAGAGCACAAATATATTGAGGATGAAAGAAGTATTGTACTCACCTATTCCCATTACTTATATACAGATTTCCATCTAACGACATTGCAAAACATTGCCTTTTCTCTTTTCCCATGTATTCAACAGATTTCCTGGAGCACCCATTCTCCAAAGGGGAATGATATTAAGACCTTACTTTCTTATCCAACAAGTAACTAGAAATAGATGACATTCCAATTTAATGTGTAAGAAATGTGTGCTAAATATAAGAACCTGTTTGTGACTTTTTATCAAAATAGCTAATTGTAATTTATAAACCTGGCAAGGATCCCTTTCAAACAGACTGTTTGCATTCCATCTCCTTACTAACATCTAATTTATTGTTAAACTTTTGTCCCTTGGACTTCCGGCGGCTATGTGATCAGCCGTGCACCGCTGAGCTCCGCAACCGCCACAGCGATCATTGCATATACCAGCAGCAACGGGTGCCTTCCCCCCCCCACACACACACACACATTTCCCCCCTCTCATGCATGCCAAAGCTAATAAAGCCAGAGCTAAGAAGACACACGTGGTAACCAATATGGCCGCCGGCTCTAGTGTCCCTACATCTAATCCACCCATACAAGACCTTCTGATGCTACAAAACTCATGCCCATATAAGTTATGAAGATGTGGTAAAGGCTATAAAAGAAACAATGACTCCTCTTATGCAGGAACAAGCTGCTGCTTTCAATCAGTCCCTACAGGAAATAAAAAAAACAGCTTAGAGCTTAGTCAATTGAACCAGCATGTTACTACCACAGAACGCCTGACAGGTGACCATTTATAAGACGTTCTGCAGGTAAAGGAGGTAAAGGAGCAAGTGGTATCTTCCAAGATTATTCTGCCAAGGTTACCAGAGCTAGAATGGAGTTCACACCTATTTGTTCCAAACTTATCAATGAACAGCTGAAATTTGACTTACTCTACCCAGCACGTCTGCGACTGTGCAATAGTAAAGATTATACAGATTTCTCCTCTGCCGCTGACACTAAAGCCTTTCTACAAGAAGTCACTGGCCCTCTTCTTTTAAACTCCTGCTATCATTAGATGCAGAATAAGCAATTGATCTCGTCACATGGAATCACTTGTTTGAGTCTCTACATAGATTTGGGTTTCCAAGGGCATTCAGTGATTTGCTCCAAGTCTTGTATACTTTCCCAAACACACAAGTCGGGTGTAATGGGTACATATCTCCTCCTTTTCAGATTGAAAGAGGCACTTGGCAAGGGTGCCCATTGTCACCCTTGCTATTTGCACTGGTCTTAGAGCCCCTAGCAGTAGCTTTAAGAAAAAGTGCCAGGTTCCAGGGTATTAAAATAGCACCTTTTGAAACATAGCTATCTTTATTCGCCGATGATATGCTGCTTTATGTTTCACATTCCTCTGATTCTATCCCAGAAATAATACGTTTAATCTCTCAATTTGGTACATTTGCAAGTTACAAAGTAAATTTTCAAAAATCAGAAATTCTTCCTCTATTTCCTAGTAAACTAACACAAATACTTTCCAAAACTTTCAAAACGACATCATGGATTTATTACGTATTTAGGAATCCATATTCTATTATTGCTTCCACAGTTATCCTCACTATATAAACTCAATTTCACACAAATATTAAAAGAAGTGATGCAACAACTAGAAAATCGTCGATACTTATCTTTGTCACTACTGGGTAGGATTGCTGCTCTTAAAAGTATAATTTTCCCCATTTGATCCAAATGCTCCCTATTAAAATGTCTCCCCCGATATCAAGTACTCTAATCAGATATTTTCCAAGTTTATATGGCAGGGGAAAAAGCCCAGAGTTTCCTTTGCCAAATTACAACAGGGTGGGTTAGAAGTACCAGACGTGTTCTTCAGATATATCTCCGATTGTTTTTTGCATAAAGACAGGTATGTAAATAAGCAGCAAGAGGAAGCCTTTTTTTTTCCTTATTCTCCTGCAGCCCTTCTACTTCAGCCAAGAAATATTCTGAAATAAATTTTAGACAATATACTCTTTAAGGATGCTTACCTAACTTGTCTAGCCGTGAATGCCATATACAACTGGAACCCACGAACCTCTACTTTCAACCCTATTTGGGGCAACCCAAGCTTTCCTCCAAGTCTGGAACATGGGTTATGTTAATAGTGGAGAGACAAAGGCATTAGGATTACTAATGATATCTTTGACCTGAGAGGCACTTCAGTCTCTGAAAGACAAATTTTGTATACCAAACTCTCAATTCCCGAGGTAGGTCTGTCATGACTGATACACTGATGGACTTACTACACTTCCTTAAAACGAACTCACATCGTACTAGATACATTCAAAAAGATATCCTAACCTTTGAAGCGGTACGGTTGTGGCAGTCTAAAATAAAGGCTTGGACCTTAGATATTCCAAAACTCAATACTGACAAAAAATGTAAAAAACTATACACGGGTTGTGAAGATTCTATGCAACTGCAGGATGTCCATCTAAAAATCTATATTGCTCCTAATCAGCAGAAATTCTTGGTTCCAGATGAGACGGGGCAATGTTTAAAATTAAAACAGGCTAATGCCAATTTCTTTCCTAATATCTGGGGATGTCGCAAAATAACAAAGTTCTGGTGTAAAATTGCACAATTTATACAAAATATGTGGGAGAAGGGTTTGGAAAAATCACCTAGCCATGCTTATAGGGAATTTTGATAACTGGGACCTAGGGGACCTTAAACATTCCTTGACTCCAATTATCACTATCATTGGGCCAGATCCAAAATTAAGTTCCCATTAAATATAATTGTGTAGCGTAGATACACTATCGTAAGTATAATGCATACATTATTTTTCTAATTTACGAGTAATTCATACGTAGCAGCTTGTTGTACGTTACTGCCTAACCCAGCCCATACTGTACAATTTAAATGCCTCCCTCTACCTACATTTCATATTTTCGGCTAGTGTAGGGATGACATGCCCCTTTGTATGTAGTTATGAACTTGTTACATACGATCAGAGTTTTGATGCGTAACATCTGCCATGCACATGCGCAGAACGTACACACAGCCAAATTTATGCATGCAGCATGCAGCATGCGTAAATACGCTGTCGTGCTTAGTTCTGGATCTGGCCCATTGTTACTGTGGCAAGAAGTAGTCATACTGAATTGCTGGACATAATCTACTCCTCCGTTTCTTCATGCGGTCAAGAGCATCATGTTGGATACTCTCTATTTTGATAGAAGAGCAACCTGATGTAGAGAATGGGGTAGAAAAATGTTATAAGAAGTGGGGTTTATATATCTCACCTCGACGTGGAGTCACAAACCCGTATACTTAGCTTATTTGAGTCCGCTAAGTGGTTTTTATATAGACAGTTGGAGGGGCCAACCCAAAAGACTTAGGTTTATACATATTAATATGCTACTTTCGAGGCTATCCCTCAAACAAAACCAAAACAACTTGGAAAATTGGTAGTTACAACTTCATTCCTGAAGGATTTTTGAAAACTCTATATTGCATGAGCTTCTGAATTGCTGACTATTGTAAAATGTTATTTCCTTTCTATTTTCTTTTTCTTCCTTTCTTTTTTTTTGTTATCTCAAATGTTTATATAGAATGGACACCACAGATATACCCTGTTGTTGTATGTTGTATGTAGTATACTAATGTAAATGTGCATTTCTGTATTTTTGTATTGTTCTTCTCATGTATACAATAAAATAAAAATTGTTTAAAAAAAAAAATCTGTTGCCCATTATTCTATACAGTATAATAATCCATATCCACTCAGACAAGACATTGCAAATGTCTGAAAAATAGACCATAAAAAACATCTGTTATCTCTTTTCTGCAGATGGCAGAGATGGATTTCAACACTTTGTGAAATGAGGTAGCCTGTGGGTACTTTTATACTTAAGATACTTTGGTTTTAGTCCATGTTTCTTTCAATTGGTTGAGTGCTCAATGAATATATTTTCTCATTGTTATGGGCAGTAGATAGGGCTTCTTTCTCCCCTTACCCTCTTAACACTAGATATTAATTTGGTTTTGGTTTGTGTTATACGTCATCACCCCCATATTCTTGCTCTTACTGCTGACAAATTGATTATGAGGTGGATGGTGCAGAGGACACCTTACTTTGTAAATGGTTTTAGAAGATTCCTTGACTTGATGGTTAACTGGCTTTAGTGTATATTACTAAAGAGTACTTGTTTGGTGTTTTGCATGAGGAGACATCTAGAACCAGATTTACTAAGGGGCAAATTTACTCGCCCATATAAATCATGGCACATCGCCACAGTTTTTAACAAAATTGCCGGATTTACAAAGGGGCGAGTTCCCCTATGTGGCGATATTTAAAGGGTTTAATCGTCATGTTCCCGTCAGAGGGTATAAATAGGGGCCCAGTAAAGGCAGAAGTCATTCACCAGAGGGACCCACAAGAAGAAGCAGCCTGTCACCGGAGCTCCAAAAAAAGAACAAGCTTGACAACCTTGACACTGATGTCTCCAATCAACAGAGAAGACTTCAGAAAAATAAGTATTATATTTATTAATTATTTTTAAACAGATTTTCAAGATACTAAAATTGTAATTAATTCTAAAGATGATGGGCCAGATCCAGACCTAAGGGTGCCTTACGGTCGCCTGAGGTCTATACGGCCATTGCACTCCCCGCTCTCGGTAGTAAATCTGGACACTTAAGTGTCCAGATTCCTACCCTATCTTTTACCGTAAGGCCTTTACGCCGGAGATACAACATGCATAATGGTGAGGAAAGCCCCCTCTTCGTAAGAGCCGGCGTACGTAACGTACATTACATACGCCTGACCTTACAGCATTGTAATAAAAACAGAATGGAAGTTGCTCAATCAATTTATAGGTAAATGTTAAACAGGTGCGTGAAAGGCAGGGGGTTAATCTGCTTGCCACAGAAACAAAGGGTAAAAACATTGTAAGAAGGTGCACACAACTTTAAAACAGGAGAATTACATACGACATGTACGTAATTCCCCTGTCGGCCGTTACCGAGGATCTACCCCGATGCCACTATGGCATTACATATTATAACGGCCCAGTGTATGACTTAGTTATAAAGGGACACTGGCCCTGATTCAGAGATTGAAAATAAGAACTTAAAATTACACCTGGGCTAAACCATGTTGATTTCAGGGGAGTCAAATTTCATTTGTTGCAACAGTATTATAGTTAAAAGGTGATGTTTCCCAGCTCAAGTCTAATTAGCAGTTTAAAAATGAAGCTGATCAGGTATCTGTGTGCAGTAAGTAAAAGCAAAGCATTCTCCCTGCATGCATAGAATAAAATTAACTTTACTCCCCCTGAAATCAACATGGTTTTGCCTAGGTGTAACTTTAAGTTCTTATTTTCAGCCTCTGAATCAGGCCCACTATGTATTATTAATATAAAGGGGCACTATGTGTTTAACTCTTTATGGGGCACTATTTTTATTTACTGTATCGGGCACTATGTTTATTTACTCTGTATGTGGCTCTATACTTATTTACTGTATCGGCCACTATGTTTATTCACTGTATCGGGCACTATGTTTATTAACTCTTACGGGCCAGTGTGTGTTTAAACTATTTAATGGGGCAGTAAATGTATTTTACAACTAACCGGTCACTGTATGTTTTATTGTAACTAACAGATAACTATATGATTTATTACAGATACGGGCACATAATGTATGTAGCAGCATGCCATTAACACTTGACCAAAAAAAACTGAAAAAAACAAATATAAAACAGCACCTTAACAAGCAATTCTCAAAGTCCCAATGTTCCAAAGATATAGGCGAACAGCAAAAAATATATATACCACAGTCCCACAGTCAGCTTTATCTTTCCACTGTAGAAGTATTCAATGATTATTTATTATATTCATATAAAGATCCTCCTTTCTTCTTTACTCAATTAGTGTTCCTCCAAGACAAAAAACGAAAAGAGGACTGTGGTATATATTTTTTGCTGTTCGCCTATATTTTTTATTGCTTGTTAAGGCGCTGTTTTATATTTGTTTTTTTCAGTTTCTTTTGGTCATTTGTGTGGTATATCCCGGTTAATTGGGTTTACTAAGTGGGATCGTAGAAGATGGTGATCCCTGAAACCATTTTTTTTAGCAGCCATATAGGAGCACAGGGAGTAATTGTGTACCATTAATGTCATTTGCCATTAACACTTAGCATGCTACTATGATACTAAAAGGTACTTCTAGTACTATATGCAACAGCATGCTAAGGGTTAAGTGCATGGTACACCTGGGATTTTTAAAGGATAATTTTTTAGTTTTTTTACAATAAAGGATTTTCTTTTGTTTACAGTTTTAAAAGTTTAAAGTTTAAAAGACCGCATATACGCAATCTACGTGTTGAAACGATACACAGATTACGTACAATAGCTACTATGCATGCGCAGTAGCTATTGTTCATTGAATTATGTCCATCTATGGAAGACGAACGTAGTTCTGGATCTACCCCTAAGTGCTGACAGGGTTGATATGAGTAAAAATATTAGGCTTAATTAATAACAATAAGCTAATAAAGTGCTTTTAGAATGGTGCAGAATAATTACTGCTATAGGCATCTGCAAACAGGAATCCTATGTAGTCTCAGAGCTAAAATGTACACTTTATTAATAAAAGGCTGATAAAACGTTCTGAGATATTAATAGATTGTTGCAAAATAATGAGTTGCAAACTAATTGCTGCTAGAAACAATTGCAAACGGGAATCCTCTGTAGTAGCAGAGTTCAACAGGGTCTCAACACACAATGGTCATGTGAATATAAATGCTTCTGTTGGACTGAGGTATAGAGCACTGTGATGTCCTTGTGTATAAGAGAATACGATGATATACTAGGCGGTATCCCAGTGTAGCATGTTAGCGCTACAGTGTTCTTAGACAAAATTCTTAGGACATAAAAGTTAATGGGCAGTATACCACGTAGTGAATAAAAGATGTGGCGGTACCTTGTGTCTCCGAATGCACTGGATGCAGCTTGTGTGCCTATAGGAATGCTTTGTAGGTACGCTGGCTTAAATACGCTACGCACAAGGGCGTAGTATTTGCGTAGGTCTGGTTAAGGCCCATAGAGCTTGTAAACTTCACTTCAGCTATGATCATCTTTATATGTATGTAGCACCCTCTTCCCTGCTTAGTGATGAAAGGGGTGGTGAACCAGATTCACACTTAAGTGTGAAAAACGTACACACGGATTCGCAAAGGCAACACCTATGACACTCCCCTCACACTTACGGATTTTAGCAGACTTCCGCCACAATAGGTCAACCTTAACTCTACGTGCGTATAATTGTGCTTAACTTGCAAAGGTATGTGCGTGCCCATATTAGGCCATTTAAATGCCTCCCCCCACCCACTTTTACTTAACTTCCTACGTACGCAGGACTGGCACACCCCTTCGGACGTCACTAAACATGGATTTTAAGTCCGTGCCTATTGGATTTCCATGCCTAAATACCACGTAGCTTGTGTAAAAAAAAGTAACTATGCATTTGCAGTTTATCTGTATTTAAATATACGCATGGAAGAAAGCAAAATCATAAATGTGAATTCGGTCCGCTGTAAGTTGTTTAGTGGATGGATGTGGATTTGGACTGATTTGGACTGAATTCACCAGGGGATGACTCAAAAAGCTCCTTGTACCTAAACACAATAACCCTTTACAAGATCACACACAGTATGCAAGATAAATAAGAATTCATTTATTATAGGAGCAATTACTAAATACGGATGGCTTGATTTACTGGGACTAATTGAATAGAGCAGCAGATCAGATCAGGACAGGACATACATCAAAGGTGGCTTAAAACACAGTTATTATACTGAACAAAATGGCAATTACAAATGGACATACAAAATAACTGCCACACATCCACTCACTGTAGCTGGAATCTCACTCTCACACATATACAATACTCATATACACAGTGCAGTGTGTAGTTAAACAATGAAAAACAAATTAATAACAAAGCATTTTTACAGTAAATAATAATGAGCTTGTGGGATTAAGGTTGGTGAACATGTAGACTGAATGGTAACCTGGGTTACGCGTGTTATGTATGCTATATGCCCCTATACCATAGTGTATGTGGATCCCCACTGTTACTGATAGTCCTGGGTAGTTGCAGGTGTGGTGGCAGCTGTCAGTGTGAGTAAGGCTGATCAGAGACAGGAGTAAAAAGTGAGGGTGCACATTACTTAGCTCTCCCTAGCTGGTAGTTTCAGAGGCAGCCTTTCAGCAATTGTTCCACAGCCTGTTCTTAATAGCCGTCGTCGCAACACACTTGCAATTCACTGAGAGCTATATTCTCCCTCTCAGCTCAGGAACTCGTTTTGGATAACTCCACTTCAAGTGGATGGGTTTTGGTGGCTGGTCTAAAAACTCAAGATTTGAAAAATGCCACTATATTCAGCAGCTGGTGTGGTACCATTTGGGTAAGTCTCCATCCTCTCAGCTTTCCTTCTCCAAACACAACTGTCACTGTCTGTCTCTCCTCTCTCTCCCTTAGCATCTCCCTCAGACTTCCCACAATTTTTACAGTCTCTCAACCTCTCACCTCTGAGCTCAGCTTCTCCCCCTATCTTTATGGCAACCTGCTGCCAGACTTGCATAGGAAGCACCCTTGCTACATGTATATATCTATTACTCAGTTGCACAGATAGTTGAGTTTCCTTTCATATAAATTACTAATAAAGAAAGCTTTTTATGGCACTCTTAAGATCACTGCTATAATGTAGAAGACAGGCAGCTGCTCCACTAGGGATGACCAGTCCCAAAGAAAACAAAATGAATTAAACAAATGGAGCACTATTTTGGCTTTTACCAATAATTCATTAATACACAAACAATAAAAACAATAGAAATTGTTGTGCTATTATGCTTCACCTTAATAAAAAGTATAACATATAAAATGACATTTGTCATTATAATAACAAATAACAAATGACAAACAATATCATCCACAATATGATTAATTATTATAGCAACATAAATATTATGTAGCAATATAGTTATATAATCATGCACAGTCTGTATTGGGTGGGAATATCCAGATCAATACAGAAATTTTTATCTTAAAATGTAGTAATTAGCACTCCGATCATGGCGCAATAGAGATATGTATAATCTGGAAGAGTGTAACCCTATAGTACAGATAAGTGTTCTGGATATAGCTATAAAATAAACCGGACCTTTAATCAGAAAAGTTTATATCCAAATAAGAGGATCCACAAGAAACAGTCTCCAATAAACAATTAGCACTCCAATGGATCGGTACAATAGAAGGAGCTGATATCATATAATAAAGAGATCCTCAATCGAATAAATAAAATAAACTTTACTATCTCCGGTGATGTGTTAAATACAAGTGACTCGGATAATAACAGATATAGCACGGAGGTTAAACAACAGACCGGCAATTAGTAGCTCAAATTAACAAATCCTGTTTAGATGATGGTATCGTTAAGATGAAATAGCTCTAACTGGAAGGCATTTGATATATATATTTACCATCTCCAGGAGCTGTTTAGATAGTTTTGGCTGATAATTCCTCCACAGCTACAATACAAATTTTCACAGTAGATTTCCCACAGCGCCGGCAGATAACAATACTACATCCAATACACAGTTCCCATTTAGATGGTATAAAGTAGGAATGAAATAGCTCAACTGAAGAGGCAGTTTAAAACCAGAATGGAAGTTGCGCAATCAATTTATTAGGTAAATGTTAAACAGGTGCATGAAAGGCAGGGGGTTAACCTGCTAGCCACAGAAACAAAGGGAAAAATTGCCCCAGCACACTGCCATAAACCAGTAACAAACTATACTGTTCTATCTGTAAAATAAAACACAGAAATGTTCGTTACGCATATTTGTACAAATATGAGGTAAGCCACCAGCCACCGTCAAGGCCTTTCTGTATATGGTGGTCCTAACTCTAACAATGAGAGTCCCAGTATTGGGTCCCATATATATGTTTATAAATTGAGAGCCAACTTACCTAGAAGACACCCCTTAAGGTCTCCAAAATGGCTGCTGTGGATCAGCTCCCCCTGTCAGCAACTGATCCCAGACATGCCCACAAACAGAATAAAACCAGAATGGAAGCTGCTCAATCAATTTATTAAGTAAATGTTAAACAGGTGCATGAAAGGCAGGGGGGTAACCTGCTAGCCACAGAAACAAAGGGAAAAAATTGCCTCAGCACACTGCCATAAACCAGTAACAAACTATACTGTTCTATCTGTAAAATAAAACACAGAAATGTTCGTTACGCATAATTGTACAAATATGAGATAAGCCACCAGCCACCGTCAAGGCCTTTCTGTATATGGTGGTCCTAACTCTAACAATGAGAGTCCCAATGTTGGGTCCCATATATATGTTTATAAATTGAGAGCCAACTTACCTAGAAGACACCCCTTAAGGTCTCCAAAATGGCTGCTGTGGATCAGCTCCCCCTGTCAGCAACTGATCCCAGACATGCCCACAAACAGAATAAAACCAGAATGGAAGCTGCTCAATCAATTTATTAAGTAAATGTTAAACAGGTGCATGAAAGGCAGGGGGGTAACCTGCTAGCCACAGAAACAAAGGGAAAAAATTGCCTCAGCACACTGCCATAAACCAGTAACAAACTATACTGTTCTATCTGTAAAATAAAACACAGAAATGTTCGTTACGCATAATTGTACAAATATGAGATAAGCCACCAGCCACCGTCAAGGCCTTTCTGTATATGGTGGTCCTAACTCTAACAATGAGAGTCCCAATATTGGGTCCCATATATATGTTTATAAATTGTTTATTTAAAACTATACTCACCGTAGATCCTACTTGCTCCTTATTTTAGGATATCCTGATATATTTTACCCAAGCATGTGGGAGGTTATTCCACTTATCAAACACCCTTTCAGTAAAGTCATTTTTCTGCATATTTCCTCTGTCTCTACCTCCCTCCAGTTTATATGCTGTTTAGATGATATGCCAGAAGCTGCTATCATATCTCCTTTTCATCCTTCCTTTGTATTTTTTTTTCTTTTTTTAATACATGCCTATCGGACTTAAACAAGGAATCATTACTGAAGTTGTATTCCCATCTGGATCTCATCTAAACCTTTAATCAATTGCCTGGAGTTTTACAGACCGCAGAAAGCGTTAATTTTTATGTAACCGTCTAAATCATGCCCAATGGGACAGGTTCTGAAAAAAGCACCAGAAAACGCAGTGGAAGCAGTAACCAGATACGACAAATTATATTATAATAGTACAAAAATTGCTGTGCTAGAATAGAAGAAAAGAAGAGCAATCAGGGGAGGACAGAAAATGATATGAAGGGGATGCATTTACCGGCACGAAGGGCTGGTTTTCTAGAATAATGCAGGCGATCGGCATACTTACCCATTCATTTTACGAAAGTCGCTGGACACGTCACACCTGCCGCACACCTGACCAGAGAAGTGAGTAACACTCTCCAGGGACTTTTAGGGGTAGGCTCTGGGGAAGGGAGGGTTAGGGTTAGGGTAATGAATGAGGTGGATTAGGGTCAGCCTGCAGGTAGGGGAGTCTTAGTGTTAGGCTATGGTAAGGGGAACATCGATTGCGAGGACCGGATTCACAGATCCGGTGTGAATTAGGTACAGACATACCCGCACCCAACTCATCCTGCCCCCATCCCACCCCCCTTTTAAGGTACATTATGGCACTTACGAGTGCCATAGGGCTACCTTAACTATCTGTGCAATGTCTGCACGGACACTGACGCTACCCGTTTAACACCCACCCCCGGACTCCCCGGCTAATCTAAATACCACCCCCCTCCCACATTTTCTTAAACCTTAA
>WWET01008016.1:10001-28094 GCA_011038615.1 Limnodynastes dumerilii | reverse complement strand
CTTATCTTTATCTGCATGCATATCCCCACCTCTCCGGTGAGGAGTAGTCTTGCGGAATTTGTGGAACACCACCCCACAAGGAAAACCTATCGTATGGATCTGAGTATGTACGATAAAAGTTCTGATGCTGAACATCTGGCGCACGCCTATATGCTGCCAGAAAATCACCTGAATTCCTCAATGCGGAAGTCAGGTGACTTTATTAACTAAGAATCAGGCCCTTTATCTGTGAACGTTACTCATAAATCTGGATATTCCCAACACAAACAACACCCCTATTTATTGACAATTCACTACAAATACATCTATTTCACAAACATCCTCCTACATATGTATTCATTCATAGTGCTATGGAAAATGCATTTATCTGTTTTGACTATTTCATGTGGATGTTATATTTATTTATTTCTATTTATTTATTATATATTCTGTATATTTTATTTTTTATTTGCTCTATTTAATAAATGTTTTGATGTATACACTGGTGTTGTTTTCAGCCATCTAAGCTATTTTTTAAATTTCACTGAGGGACATATTTTGTAACATTATCAGTAAGAGAGGTGTCCAGCAATCACCACAGCCCTGTGGTGATATAGAGTCATATAAAGTACAACAGCCAGCCCTTTACCCCTTCAGAATCGCCAATATCAGCGCTCTCACCGCCTGCACTGCTGTATGTAGCAAAGCCCGCCTCCTTCCATCTTCCCCTGCTGCAAGATGGCGCCTGTCCGCTATAAATTTGGCGCCAATTCCGCTCTCAGCGCTGCCAGCCCCGTTGCCACCTCCGTCAGACCAGTCAAGCTCTCTGTTCTCGTCTCCACCAGACCCCACACAGATCTCCTCACCGCAGACTGTTCCTATTATATCCAGCAGCCGAGCACCTGCACACGTGCTCCGTCCCGCTGCGGCACTGTTCTCCCGAGTCCAGCACTGTCCAGCCACCGCAGGCTACACAAACCAGCATCAGAGCTCAACAGCCACTTCCCCAGGGTATCACCGTCCTCCAGGCACCTCACACTTCGGGCAAAACACACAAAATCAGGGCTAAATCAGGATATTAGCAGGAGCAGCTCTGTTTCTGCGTCCTACTCCATGCACGCCAGGCCACGCCCCCCATCAGGACTAACTTTTAAAATGATTGAACATGTGGTCCTAGGTGAAAGGGGGTTGACCTCCCTAAAAAATTATCTCAGAGAGAAATGAAATGGATTTATGAACTAAACACCTCAGTATCTGTGGGTCTAAATGAGAATTATGAAATAGCCCTTTTTTATGAATGTCTTAATTTTATCATTTATCTCCCATCAGGGTGTTTTTCCCTCATTTGGATAGACTTGTGTCTTACTTTCCTCGGTCTGACACCTTGGCGGGTATGTACTATAATGTTATATAAAATGTTTATTATGGATTATTTCTTCTACTACCCTATTCTGTGTTTTATAAGAATGTCACACTGTCTAAATCCAATTTATTACTTACTTACTTACTTATTTATTTATTTGATCTTTGGAGGTTTTGTAATGTAACCTCGGTTGGCAATTACAGAGGTCAAACGTTTCCTGCAGTTCTTGACCAGATTGCACACACTGTAGCAGGTATTTTTAGCCCACTCTTCCATGCAGATCTTCTCTAGATCTGTCATGTTTTGGGGCTGTCGACGGGCAACACGGACTTTCAAATCCCTCCACAGATTTTCTATTGGGTTGAGGTCTGGAGACTGGCTAGGCCACTCCATGACCTTGAAATGCTTCTTACGGAGCCACTCCTTAGTTGCCCGGGCGGTGTTTTGGGTCATTGTCATGCTGGAAGACTCAGTCACGTCCCATCTTCAATGCTCTTACTGAGGAAAGAAGCTTTTTACCCAAAATGTCACGATACATGGCCCCATTCATCCTTAATACGGATCAATCGTCTTGTCCCCATTGCTGAAAAGCAGCCTCAAAGCATGATGTTTCCAACCTCATGCTTCACAGTGGGTATGGTGTTCTTGGGATGCCACTCATCATTCTTCTCCCTCCAAACACGGCGAGTGGAGTTTATAACAAAAAGTACTATTTTGGTCTCATATGACCACATGACATTCTCCCAATCCTCCTCTGGATTATCCAGATGGTCACTGGCAAATTTAAGATGGGCCTGGACATGTGGTGGCTTAAGCAGGGGGACCTTTCGTGCGCTGCAGGATTTTAATCCATGACGACGAAGTGTGTTACTAATAGTAATCTTTGTGACTGTGCTCTCTTGAGGTCATTGACCAGGTCCCCCCGTGTAGTTCTGGGCTGATCCCTCACCATTCTCAAGATCATTGATACCCCACGAAATGAGATCTTGCATGGAGCCCCAGTTTGAGGGAGATTGTCAGTGATCTTGTATTTTTTCAATTTTTTTATAATTGCGCCAACAGTTGATCTCTTCTCACCAAGCTGCTTGCCTATTGTTGAGTAGCTCATCCCAGCCTTGTGCATGTCTACAATTTGGCCATGGTGGAGAGGTTGCAGTCTGACTGTTTGAGGGTGTGGACAGGTGTCTTTTATACAGATAACCAGTTCAAACAGGTGCCATTAATACAGGTAACGAGTGGAGGATAGAAGAACTTCTTAAAGAAGAAGTAACAGGTCTGTGAGAGCCAGAATTATTGCTGGTTGGTAGGTGTTCAAATATTTATTTTTCACAAGAATATACAAGTAAATTGCTTAAAAATCATACAATGTGATTTACTGATTTTTTTGCGCAGATTCTGTCTCACAGTTATCCGATGGAACTTGTGATGTGTCTTTTGTGTCATGGTTAGGTATAGTTAATAACCTGTGAGCAATATGACATTCAGCGGACCTAACACCTAAAGGTGCATGTGCAGTATCTTAGAATGCACAGTCTAATGATCCAGCGGTCCCCGTGTCCGTTTTCCTTTCCAAATACTGTTTTTATTAATGGCCAGTTATCTATTAATGCTCATCATCATTTTGTTTTTAGTTAGGAATAATTCTGTTAAAACGGCATATGTTTGTATTTTTGACATGGATGTATCCCGAATCGCACTTTCCACCAGTTACCTATAGCGCATATGCACCCTCTAGTGGAAATATGCATTCTTTTCCACTATTTAAATTCTTGTAGTCTGCTCTGTCGGTAATCATATACACCCTGATGAGGTCAATGAACTGATCCTGGATGAAACGCGTTTGTGTGGGTACCTGAGTGGTGTTTTGCTGATATATTCAGATAAGCTTTTATCCTTTTCATTTGATGTATGCAGATTTTATTTACTTATGGAATAAATTTCGTTTTTAAATACTGCACTATATTACTGTCCCTATAGGTGTTTTCTTACTGGGTCTTTTCAGTGATAAGGTAATAACCAACAGTTCCCATCCTGGTGTGGTCTCCTCTAAGAAGAATCCATTATTTCTAAAGATACTTTGAATACGCTTATTGTCTTAGGACATCTGGTACGCATATATATTGCACTTTTTGCACAACTTTGTTGTCACTCACAGCACTTGCACTTTATCTTTGTGTGTATTACTAAAATACTACACTATTAGATGCCTCCTGTTCTACCTACTCTTTTTCTGATTTATTTATCAATTTTATTTATTCTGCTGGCACACTCTTTGATTGATGTTTATATTAGTAATTGGGATTTATTACGTATACTCCTGTGTTTTTGTCATTGCCATTTTGTAATTCCTGCATTATTCCTGACATATTTAAAGAGCTTAGGGACACAATGCTATTTATCCTCCTACCAATCTTAATTTCTTTAGTAAACAAATCTAGTCAATCGGGAGGCAATGTGAAAAACCCAGGTTTCACATTTCCACTCTACCTGTGTCTGAATCTTGGGTTGTTAGACCCAGGTAGTTGAGAAAAGGAAGTTTCACATCACCACCAAATACCCAGGTTTTTGCTGAGACACAGTTTTTTGGCCAACATCCTGGGTATTTGGGGATGATGTGAAAGAGGTATCACTATACCCTCTTTAGTTTTTTGCCCTTCATTTATATACCTAAAAAAGCTTTTGTCCCCATTTCATACCAAGTAGGCCAGTTTTTCTTCAGTACCTTTGCTGCCCTGTTAACTTTTTTAACCTCCTTCTGCTTTGCAAAATACTCCTCCCTATCATCATTATTTTGAGTTTGCTTATAATTCCAAAAGGCCATCTTTTTTGCTTTCACTATACTTGCTACCTCTTTTGTAAACCACATTGGCTTTCTTTTTTTGGTGTTTTTCCTAACCTTTCTTATACAAAGGTCTGTTGCTGTTAATAATGTATTTTTTTTTATTTCCCCACTGCTCTTGTACTCCTTTCATGTGCCTCCATTCTGCCAAAGAATCACTTACACATTTTCCCATTTCCACAAAATCCGCCTTCCTAAAGTCTAGCACCCTTGTCTTTGTGTGGTACGTGTCTTTCTCAGTCATTATACTAAACTATACTGCTTAATGATCACTGGATCCCAGGTTCTCACCCTTCTGAGATTCTGTCACCATTTGTAAGTACCAAATCTAAGAATACCTCTTTGTGAGTGAGCTCTCTCACCAGTTGCTTAAGGGACACTCCCTGTAATGAATTTAAAATGTCCCAACTTTTAGTGGAGCTTGCTGAAGACTCACCCCAGTTTACATCAGGTAGATTAAAATCTCCCATGATTATTACCTCCCCTTTTAATGTCATGTTAGCAATGTCTTTAAATAGGACATTGCCATAGTGGCCTATATATCACTCCAGTATGAAGAAAAACCAATGGGTCTCTATGGTTACCCAAAGTGCGTCAGTTTTTTCTCCAATACTCCCTTTTAAAGTTGAACTTAACCCTTCTTTAACACATTAATATGCCTAATCCAATTTTTCCTACTTTATCCTTCCTAAATAAATTATAACCTGGTATAGCTAGGTCCCAGTCATAATTTTCATTGCTCCATGATTCTGTGATTCCCACAATATCCAGATTATCCCTTAAAATTAGCTCCTAGCATTTGCACACATTGCTCTGAGAGGTTGCATTATAAATCTCATATTCTTCAGTTTATCATTATTGCTAGAGATGTTTATATTGCTTTTTATGTTTTCTTTTTCATTAGTTGCTGTGGCTATGCTATCTGTCATTATTGACTTGCCACAAGACACTTCTTTGTTGGGGGAGCAGTTTTTTTTATTAATATTATTTGTATCACTTCCCCCCTCTCCTATTTTTAATGGTTTCAAATAAAGCATTCAAACTGCTCACTTATATCTGTTCTCACAGAAGATCAGTGCAAGCCATCCTTTTTATACAAGTTTCTGTTTGCCAGGCAAGCCATCCTTTTTATACAAGTTTCTGTTTGCCAGATGGCATGGCTATGTTTTATGAACCCATATCCTTCCTCATGACACCACTTCCTAAAGCCACATATTTAGATCATGATTGCACATCATTCTACCTTCTTCAAATCCGTGTACTGGCAGCACTTCAGAAAAAGTCACTTGTCCCAAGGTGGATAATGACATCCCTTTCCTTGCTCACTGTCTTTAGATAACATAGTTGATGAGGTTGAAAAAAGACACCAGTCCATCAACTTCTACCTATTATGGGTCTTCCGTGACCCCTATCCTATAACTGAAATTGATCCAGATGAAGCAACCTCCAATCTGTTCCAATCTGATAAAATCTCTGCTGACCCAAGTTGACAGTCCTATTTCTACCTGGATCCACTACTATTCTTCATTTTAATTAACGGTCTTGGTAACGCTGGATTTTTTTTGTTTTTGCAAAAAATTTGGCTAACCTCTTAAGCATATCAAGTGAATCTACCATCACAGCCTTCTCTTGCAATGAATTCCATAGCTTGATTTCCTTTACTGTAAAGAACTCTTTACTTTGGTTATGAAACTTCCTTTCCTCTAACCTTAGTGGGTGAACCTGTATCCTGTGTAAAAAAAGTTCTCTGTATTTACACTTAATGTATTTGTATATAATAATCATGTATCATCTTTGGTGCCTGTTTTTTAAAGTAAATATATCTAAACTGGCTAGTTTTTCCTCCTAGCTCAATGACTCAATTTCGTTACCCTGCTCTGAACATTTTTTAGTTCCAAAATGTTATGGAGTATTGCCATGAACTGAACTCCGTATTTGAGATGAGGCTTTACCATCAATTTATATAGTGGCAAAATTACACAGTCTTCCTTTACATCTATGCATCTATGCCCCTTCTTATGCATGCTAATACTTTATTGTCCCATGCAGCTGCTGCTTGACATTGCTAAGTTTAATGTCCATAAGCACTTCTAAATCCTTCTCCATTAATGATTTCCCTATATTACTTAAGTTAACAAGAAATAAAACAAGTTTACATGTGTGCATTAAATTGTGCCTTTTGTTTGCTTTACAGGTTTGTGGATTGATGGAAAATCATTGCAATATTGAATGCACAATAAATAGATTGTATGTGATTTCTGTTATTTTAATAATTGAAATCAAGATATGATTAGAATGTTAAGGTTTATGACTAATACGATCCAAAAGTGTACTTAATTTCAGTTACACTTAAATACGCATGTGAGAATAATCCTGAAGTGCAAATACGCTGAATAACATATTTTTGTGTTTTGACATAGTTACATGGGACATGATTTGGAGTTTGAAAATAAGAGAGGAAAGTTACTCCTTATCAAAACCAGGTTGATCTCAAGGGAGTCATATTTCATCAGTTGCAACCAGTATTAGAATTGAGAGGTAGCGTTTCCTAGTCCAAGTCTAAATAACAGTGTGAAAGTAAAGCTGGTCACTATCTGTGTGCAGTAAGCAATTCAAAGATATATCCCTGCATGCAAAATATACATATTATTATTATTATTATTATTATTATTAGTGTTATTTTTATTATTATTATTATTATTATTATTGTTTATTTGTAAGGTGCCACAAGGTGTCCGCAGAGCCTTGCAAACTACAACAAAAAACCGGTACAGACATACAGGGTAGGGATAGACAGCATAATACATAATAAAATACAATATAAATATAAAAATATCACAAACATACAATAAAGTGAAACAAGCACAGACAGCAAGACAAAATGTGAGGTGTCAAGCTTGGCAGATCATGGAGCAGGGGATAGAGCACAGTAAGAGATTGAGGGAGCCACCAGGTGGGGATGGGATAAAAGAGTAGCAGAGGAGGACAAGAGGGCATGAAGTGAGGGGGGAGTGGTGGAGGAGGGAACAACACTAGTATGGAGGGCCCTGCTCATGTGAGCTAACACACCAAGTGGGAGGAATGAACTTACAGAAAATATAAGGAGGGGGAAATATAAATTAACTTGATTACTCCTGAAATCAACATGGTTTTGCCCAGGAGTAACTTTCCTTTCTTATTTTCAATCTCTGAAGCAGGGCCATGGTATCCAGATCAGTTAAGTATTGGCAGCACAACTTTGGATGTAATTACGTTATTGAGTGCGATTGCACTCTTATCCAGATCTTGAAGTATCTAGGCGATACAGACAAATGTATACAAATTGCGTCCAGATCTGGATTCACCCTATTGTCTGTGCTCTACTACCAAAATATATTCTTATATATTAACCCCACTTTGCAACATAGTTTTGCTCAGGTCTACACTAAGGGTCAGATTTACTAAGCTGTGGGAAAGGAAAAGCGTAAATGTTGCCCATAGCAACCAATCAGATTCTAGGTGACAATTTCTAGTATGTAAATAGGAAAGTGAGAGCTAGAATCTGATTGGTTGCTTTGGGCAAAATCTCTATTTTTCCTTTACAGCAGCTTAGTGAATCTAGCCATTGGAATTGTTTTGCTTTTTCTGTAATATACTGGATTAAAGCAGAGGGAAAATAGTTTTAAATGGGTAAACTATAATGGTTCCTGCACACATATTATGTGACCACACATACAGGGCCATAACTAGAGAGTTTAGTGCCTTGCAAAAAAAGAGCACTTTCCATGTGGGCGTGGCTAGAACATTGCACAAATTTATGAAGATATAGATACAGAAAAAGAAAATAGAACGCAAGGGATATTAGCAAATATGAGCCAGAAAGTAATCAACATAATTGCTTTCAATGATAAAATATCACAGGAAGGTCTGTCCACGCAAAAATAGAAAATGCATACCAATACTTTATTAATTAAGCACTAAGCTTTAAAAAAGTGATCTATAGGTGCATAATACAGCCAGGGACATAGTAAATTTTTCTAACATTAATTCAAATCCACATAGAGTTGAGATGGTAAAAAAATCCAATCCAAATACATGAAGTCATTATCCAAAGAGATACAAAGTCCAAAGGCAATGAGACATGTGGTAATAATGGACAATGGTAGAGAAATACTTAGCATCCAAAATTAGTGAAATGGCTCAATGGTGTCAGCAACTATTTTGGCATTCTGCCATCATCATGAGGAGTGAGGCAGCAAAGGGTAGATTTGCATATGTGTGTATGCATCTATGTATATATGTATGTATATATGTATGTGTGTATATACACTGGGAAACGGCACTCCATGAAACAAGTAAATAAATTTCTGGGGTGCACTGCAGGAAACTTTAGGTACAACAACAGGTATATTGAGGCACTCCCAGACTGAAGTAGTGAAAAAAAGGTCACAACGTTTCAGGGGATTTCTTCCCCTATCCTCAGGGACAAACAACCAAAACAGTGAACAGTGCAGCATATAAATAGACCATAATATCGTGACACCCAATCCTGTGCTACCACGCAAGCAAGATCCCCAGGGCTCTCCCGGTGTCTGGAAACCCCCTCCACGTGTAGAGTCCGGAACTCCCCGTCGATGGTAACCATGGAAACCCACAAGCACTTTCTGGAATACCTCAGTGTGAGACGCGAGGCCCGCTGGAGTGAGTGTAACCATGACGACAGGATGCCTGTAGGACGCTGCGCCGCATATACTATTGAAAAAATAAAGTACTTTGTGCATTAAAAACAATGTCCTGCACACAATAGTTCAATACATCAAGTAATATATGCATGTGGAGGGTCTTACAGAGTAAAAAAAACATGTTTGTGCAACACATGCATCGGGAGGGAAGTCAAACAATGGTTAATAAAAAAAACATCAAAAAACGCTATGCAAAAATCATTGACAGCATCCATGGCAGTAATATGAAATAACATGCCCCCACTAACCCCTAAAGTGCTGCATATTGACATCAGGTAAGACACAATGACACCTAATCCACTAACATGCAGACAAGAAAATAATATCATAAATGAGAGTGAATTATTGAAAACCAGGAGAAAAAAAAACAACGGTCAGCATCTCCTACTTGATAACCTAGCAAAATATGACAAAAACTGTGTATAGCACACGCCATTACCCCTGAATATTTAGTACTCCAGGGATCTACAATTTATGGCAAACAATATCCACATAGACAACAGGGATAAGCAGTATAAATAAGAACAATGTGAACTCAAAGTTCATACAGGACCATAATAATACCAAAAAACATCATTATACATAACCCAAACATATCCAATCATGGTATCTAGTGGTAACCAAAATTATACGTTCCACAACTCTTAGGATACCTCTGCCCACTCTCTTGCCCACATAGAATAAACCACATGGGCAATGTAGCAGATATACCACAAAACGAGTGGTGCATGTAAGGACAAACCTGATGGAAAATTTCTTGCCCGTCCAGGGATGAAAAAAGAACTTGCCGGGTTCCATCTGTCGACATATCAAACAGTCTGGGCATTTATAACAACCAGGGGCCTGCGATAAGAAGCTAATCTGTTTCGTTTGGAAGTGTTCCATATCCATTTTCATCAGATGATCCCAAGGTTTTTACCTCGATTATAGCATGACATGATCCGTAGTTTATTCAGGGCAGGGAGTGCTTTGTCCAACTTCACAATTGGCCACAGAGCCCTGGTGGCATGATTGATGAAAGGGCTCGCTCGGGTGAACAAATTCACCCAGGGTAAGTAGTCACTTTTGGGTGTCTTGGGATGAGATTTCAGAAGTTCTGCTCTGGAAATAGAGATTGCCTTCTCCCTTGCCTGTAATAAGATACTCTTAGTGTACCCCTGTTCACAAAACTTATTTAACATCTTGTCTAATTGGATGTCTCTCTGGGATGTGTTGCTGTCAACCCTACATACTCTCAAAAATTGTGAATAAGGAAGGCCACATTTGAGAGCCAGAGGGTGATGGCTTGAAGCAAGTAAAAGATTATTCCGGTGTGTGGTTTTCTCAAAAAGTTCCATATAGTACCATCCCATAGCAATAGCTTGACATCCAGGTAGTTAATGGTTTGTAGATCACACTGGAAAGTGAATTTGATGAACCGATTCCTACTATTGATTTGATACATGAACGCATTGGCCAGGGAAGGGGCCACAGGTGATCCCATAGCGCATCCCATGACCTGCAGGTAGAATTTACCGTCAAACATGAAGAAGTTCTTTGTCAAAATAAACTGAAGCAAGTTCATGAAGAGGTCAACTGATGGTCCATCATAGTTTGGATTGTCAGTGATCAGTGTCCTGACAGATTCAAGACCCTCTACGTGTGGAATGCAGGTGTACAATGACACCACATCTAGTGTGCAAACTGTAAGCCCAATGAAGATAGTTTATTTAGAAGGTGTCCGGTGTCTTTCAGAAATGTTGGTAAAGCTTGAATACAGGGCTGCAGAAAGTGATCCAGGAAAGCTGCCACAGAGTGACATAATGAGCCTCTGGCAGAGATTATCGGTCTGCCTGGAGGGTGTTGAGCATCCTTATGGATTTTAGGGAGAATATAAATAATCGGTGCAATGGGTGCTTTAGTGATCAATGAATCCACCACCGATGTAGGAAGGATCTCTTGTTGGACGGCGTGGAATAATATGTTGTCCAATTCCTTTTTGATGCTACTAGATTGATCTTTGTCCAATAATTTATAGGTGACCGTGTCACTAAATTGTTTCAAAATCTCCCCTTTGTAGTCCGTCAAATCCTGGATTACAATCCCGCTCCCCTTATCCACAGGACGGATTGTGATGTCTTTATTCTCAGCAACTTTCTTAAGTGCCTTCCTCTCCTCCACAGATAAGTTATGTTTGAGGGCAGGAAGAGCTTCGACTGTTTTAGACACCAAATCATCTAATAGTCTGTTGAAGCTTTTGATGGATGGACTGTATCCTTGTGGATCAAACTTAGACCGTTGTTTGAACTGACGATATTTGTTGTCAGATGCGTCCTGAATGAGATAAAAATCAGTAATGGTGCTAAAACCAAAGTACCTCCAGGGACAAAAACACTGTCCAAAGTGACAATAGTGCAATTCAAGAAGAAAAAGTCCAGAATAGTGTCCCAATACACAGTCCTAATAGAATTTCCAAAAGGAGATGAACCCAATTTTTCGGGGGCAGCCGTCCTTTTCACAGTTGTCTGTATGTTCCCACGGATTTAAACTAGAAAAAGGTAAGTAAAATAGGAGGCGCCTAATATCATAGTATTTTAGTAATACACACACAAATGAATAAATCAATAAATATGAAAATAAAAATAAATATAAAGTGCAGGTGCTATAGATGACAACAACGTTGTGCAAAAGTGCAATATATAAGCATACCAGATGTCCTAAGACCATAGGCATATTAAAGGTATCTTTAGAAGGGATTCTTCTTATAGGAGACCACAACAGGGAGAGAACTGTAGGTTGTTACCTCATCAATAGGGAGACCCAATGGAAAAGCACATGCAGAAACAATAATATAGGACCAGATTCAGAGCTCCTTAAAGACCGTGTATACGCAATCTATGTTGCAAAAAGAAACGTAGATGATGTTAGAAAATTACTGCGCATGCGCAGTAGCACAAATCGGAAAACTCCGGGCGCATATGCGATGCGCCCAGAGCTCTGAATCCGGCACATAGTGTAGTAATTTAAGAACAACATTTATTCCAGAAATAAATAAAATCTGCGTACATCAAGTAAAATTAATATATGTTTATCTGAGTATCTCAGTAAAATCAGCAAAAACACCACTCGAAGTACCCACTCCAAAGCATTTCGTCCGGGATCAGCCCTTGGACTTCATCAGGGCTGAAGCCAGGAGAACGGCACTCCACATTTAAATATCCAAAAATGCTGAGGTGCAATCAGGAGATGAAAACTAAGTCACAAAGATTCATGCACTCATCAGGCTAGTACAGCAACTTCTTTAATAGAGTAGAAACAGGACACAGCACCAACGTTTCAGAGGTGTAGCCTCGTTCTTCAGGGTACAAGCATGAGTAAAACAAGCAAACATATTTATACCCACCCACAGCCAAGTCAAATTGATGATCTCTGATAGCATAATCACTATTGATACGGCATACCCGTATGCGGGTATAGTGATTGTGCTTTCAGAGATCATCAATTACAAAGAATGTTTGAAAAATTTCTTGAAAGAGGTTACCACAGGACTCGGCTCCTACAGGCACATGATAAGGCCCTTAATATTCCTAGATCTCAATTATTGCTCTCTAAAGCGCCTATTTCTTCTGAGGTCCGGCTCCCATGGGTTAACCAGTTTTCACGGATTTCTCAGTTTATAAATCAAGCCATACAGGCCCTTTGGGCCATTGCATAGACAGATCCGGCATTGAAGTCGCTTAAGAACACTCGAGTGATGTCTTGTCACACACGGGGGCGCAACATTAAAGACATGGTGATGAAAAATGATGTTTCTGTGCTCAAGTCTCCAACAACAACCTTCTTTACCAGACCACCTGGTTGTTACAAATGTCCCAATTGTGTAACCTGCAGACACTTAGAACCGGGTAAGACATTTTACCACCCACGGACGGGAAAACAATTCCTTATCCACCATGTCTTATTGTGCACCTCGCGTTTTGTAGTGTATATGCTTAGGTGCCCTTGTGGCCTAGCATATATAGGAAAGACTCGACTTACATTTCGAGAACGAATGAGTCTTCACCGTTCAGCGATACGTCAGGCTCTGGCGTCGGGGATAGCGGAACAACCGGTGGCCCTCCGTTTCTTGAATGCCAAACATTCCTTAGCGGACTTATGGTGTAAAATTATTGATTGTATTCCTCCATCACTAAGAGGTGGTGACCGTGATAAGGCTCTTTTAAGATGTGAATCCAAGTGGAATCATACATTACAAACTGTACACCCTTTTGGCCTTAATGAAACTTTGCCTTTAGGTTGCTTTCTCTGACCACTGTTACCCTTTTTTATGTATACCTAACCTTTTACCCCTAGAATACTTTTGTTTCTAAGTACTCCTGTGATATAGATACTTTGTGCTTATTTCCTGCCTATTTTGTTTGTTATTTTTTTGTGGGGCTTTTTGTCATATCCCTCTGATATTGTCAGAGCGATTTATGGTGTGTTTTTTATTTATTATGCCTCTGGTACTAACTGGAATTTTTTTTGCGGCTTTTTCAAAGCCTTACTTATTGTACATTTTTTATTTTGTCTGGTTTTCTTTTACAGTTGTGTAGCTTGTGGTCTGTTTTCTTTCTTAATTTGACACTTTTTTCTTAGTTTCCAGCGTTGGGACCTGGACTAGAAGCTGCCTGGGATCCGGTTGAGTGCGATGCTCTCCGTCAGCGCTGCAGGCTGCTGGAGGCTTTCGTTTACACACTGGAATCTAGGCAACCGGGTGACGTCAGAGGCTGAGCGACGCGGTCTCCTGCTCCCGTGGTTGGGGCTAGTCTCTCCCGATGACTGGATTCATCACCTGTGAGTAATTTTTTACTTGGCTATGGGTGGGTATAAATATGTTTGCTTGTTTTACTCATGCTTGTACCCTGAAGAAAGAGGCTAGACCTCTGAAACGTCGGTGCTGTGTCCTGTTTCTACTCTATTCAAGAAGTTCCTGTACTAGCCTGATCACTGGAGGTTTCCTACCACTACGGGGATCCCAAGCTTTGAAATAGAGACTTGGTGAGCCATCGCCATTACTTGCCTAAAGCTGGCCATACACTAGGCCGGTTATTGGTCCCAGCAGGGGGTGAGACGATAAACAGGATGTTTTCCCGCTAGGGAAATGTCCTGTTATCGGCACTATACTACACCTCTGCTAGGACTGATAATCCTAGCAGAAGAGGGGGGGGGCAGCGCTCTCTATGGCGCTGCTGCAGAGCATAGTGCATAGTTCTGCAGCAGCATCTAATGCAGAGAGTAGTACAGACAGGGATCAGCCAAAACCGTGCTTTACATAGCGCCGGTTCGGTTGGTCCCTCTCTGTACTACTCCCTGCAACAGCCACTGCTGCAGATCTATGCACTATGCTGCTCTGACAGCTTTGAAGGTATACTTCTAAGCTGTCAGAGCAGCTTTGTACATAGATCTGCAGCAGCGTCTATTACA
This sequence comes from Limnodynastes dumerilii, assembly GCA_011038615.1. NCBI lineage: Eukaryota > Metazoa > Chordata > Amphibia > Anura > Limnodynastidae > Limnodynastes > Limnodynastes dumerilii. The sequence continues at coordinate 13,747 of WWET01008016.1, read as the reverse complement.
GGGATAGGGAGCATTCAGCTTGCTGATTGGATCCCTTAAAATATCAGGCTCTAGCTGATTGGCTCCCTTCCAACATGTTTAAAAATCCAAAAATTGTACCAAAGCGTTTCTGGTGTGGACATTTTAAAAATTGATCTTGGCCATTAACTAGAGCGATTTTTGGTCCGATCACCCGATAATTGGTGGCCAGCTTTAGTGCAATGTGTTGAGGACAAACAAATGTTCCTACTTTTCAAAGGGTAAAAAATAATAATAATAAAAACTGGTATAAATACAGAATTCATTTAAGTTTTAACAAATAAGTTTTTTGGTAAGGTTTAGTTTCAACTTAGTTTGGGTTCAACTGCTAAACTTTTTAGTCAACTTAAAAACTACATTTTCCTATTATTTTCTTTCTTCCTCATTTCTCCCATCTACCTTCGTTACATTTTATTCATGCAGCCATCTAACCTCTACCTTTTTCATTTCTAAAGACTTGGGTTAGATTCACTTAAAATTAGAACTTTTAGACAGATAAAACAATGTTTGGTAGCAGACACTCTTGTTTTCTGAATTCCTTCTCTATTGTTTGATATGTACACTGTTCTATACATTTAAAAAAAATATATATATATATTTTTTTTTTTTAAACTCAGCAACAGACTACTTTTAAATATATGACATTCTTATTTGATGCAATTGATTCTAGGACAGTTTATTTAAAAATCCTCCCGAAAATAAAAAATACAATTTAATAATTCTTGCAATCCCCTATTCATGTGAGTATATTTTTTTTTTAAATGTTATGTTTATTAGATTTTTATGATGGTAACTCTGCCCACTTCTGTGTTGGTCCCGCATACTAATTATTTGTTCATGCCCACATAAGGCCACTTCAAAAAAAAATTCCGGGGCCACTTTAGGATCTCAAACCACACCTGCACACACATACAATATAGAAGAAAGTCTTTGTGCTGAAAAATATCTATTTACAAATTAAGTAAATTCCCATGTAAAGGCTGAACAGGTTAGTTTGCCTTGTTAATCCATGCTCCATGCTATGTTATCCACAGCATAAAAACTGATATAATCATAGTTATGCCAAAACCCTATGGTCATTAAGTTATTGTAAGTATTCTAACTTTTTCATAGAAATCTTTAACAGAATAGAAGCTAAATATTATTTAAAGTATCTTAAGTTTATATTTTTTAATAAAAGATTCCAAACAGCTTTTTGCAAGTTTTAAATGTGTCTTCTGTGACTAGACGCCACAACCTCTTATTTTTCTGATATGTCTTAAAATGTTTCATCTGACTTTGTCTTGATTTTGTTTGATATGACTTTTCATCCTTTCCCTGATCTCCGTCCTTGCAACAAATCTGCATCATTAAAAAGCATCATTAAACTGCCAGTCAATTTTCTAAAGTCCCTAAAGACATGACCATATGTACTAGGGGTGGTATCGAAACTGTCCAAAATGGCCTTTTTCCTTGTGAATTTAAAGAATAATTATCACCTTGCAAAGAAGGAGATCTAATAATTATTCAGAACAGGGCTGCAGCGATAATAAAGAACATGCACTGAATATTCTAACATCTTTTTCAGGATGAACTTTGAATTAAAATAAAAAACACATTAATTAACTGACATTTTGATGTCTACTTCTAAAAAGGTCATGGTATAAGTGGAACTCTTCAGGAGCCTCTTCCCCCCACTTCGCGTAGGTCAGAAAATTGTTACAATAAAAATTCCACTATTATGTTTCCAAACTCCAACAGATTCTTTAAGACTTAGGGCTTAAAGAGCAAATAATCACTGCATTCAACAAAGTACACAGTTTGTAACCATTGTTGAGCATATGCCTAGATGTGGGCTTCACATGTGTCTGTCACACTGGTTTATTCACTAGGAGAGATTAATGAAGGAAGTAAGCAAAGCAAGCAAGTAGTAGAGTATGTATTTATCAATAGGAAAGGCGAAACCACATTGCTTGAAAGTTTATAAGAAAATAGGTCAGCAATTACTGTAGTGGGAAGGGAGTTACGTAGTGCTTTTAGCATAATAATAACACAAACATAAAATACAGAAGATGAAGACTGGACTATTTAGTCAAGAGGGCGTATAAATAGCATAATGGATTTAAAATGCATTATCTACATTAAAGAAACATGTTGTCATACTACTGTATGCTTTAGTTTTGCATCAGACATATTTGTGGCTGAAACATTACAATCTGTATTTAGATTGGTTTAATTTAAAATGACTACTTAGGATATATTGATGAAAGAACCTGTTGAAAATAACTCACTTGGAACTCTTTATTTTGGTCATTTCTGCATATGTCTTACTATATTACCCCCTCTCCCATGACTATTAGGATCTTTTTATTGTGATTAATGATATTTATTGTTATTAAAGTTATTCTCTAGGTGGAAAGGTACTCAAAAATGTGTGACTGCTGGATGGCGAGTAGCATTTTTTTAATGTATGGTTATGTGCTATAAAAAACTTAGATAAACACTAAAGACATTCCAATTACAGATACAGTTTACTGATAATTTTCTACAATTGTCATGGCATTTATCTTTTACACGCAGAGTCATGTGTTTGTTTAACTATTCACTGAGTATGCTTCCATTTGAAACTTGCAAACAGTGTAATTGCAGTAGCCTATACAACTTTGCATATTTCAAGTTTTTCTATTTTACAATGAAAAAAAACCCAACTAATACATATATTACAATGTTTTGAATAATACCAGAGTAGAATGTGCAGTAATATGCTGCAATCTTTTTAAATCCCTGTTATGCAATGTCTTTTTACATTTTATAGCATGAGTAGGGCTATATTTAAACTGTAAAAAGCTCTTTTTATATGCACCTATGACACCCCCACAGACAGATTGGAGGTATCATATATATGAATCCTTATGGGGACATGGGGAGGTGTAAGGGTATTTGGAAAGAATGCTTTACGTTACATCTTCATATAATTCTTACCACAGCATTTCATGATATGTAAGAATTTTGCACATTCTGGGTTTTTTTTCTTTATTAGTTCATAATGATCCTTGACCCTATTCAATCCACAGCTTTGATTAAAATGTTGGATATCCTTATGTTTAACACAAGCATGTTTAAATAGCTTTATTGTGCTTTTACTTTCTCTGATTGGAAGCTAATACACATATCAACTACCCTTTTAGAGTTGTAATGTTACCTCAAACTTTATCTAGACATACTACCTTCCAGTATCAGTGTAATCATGCTATAATAATTCTCAACCTTTGAAGAATGCCAACTATTTGTACCTTATTAAACTCTTATTTCAAAGCTTTTATTATATCCCTCTCTCTCTCTTCTATTGTACGGATCTCACATTTTTCCATCTAGTATGCAGATACAGAGCTGATGCAACTTTCACATATCATTGTACACAACAATATTTTATTTAAGTTAAAAACCCTCACAAAACAACAGTTAATGACATATTGTTTTATTACTTTTTTATTTTATAATAGAAGGTCATTTTTACTAGAAAAGTTACTATGTAGGAAATCCTGTCTACAATTGTAAGGCTATCTGAAAGTAAGACATGTCTTCTAGTCAAGCAGAGCAGCAAACAAATGACTTTCAGGGAGATTTCAAGGGGGTTATCTGTGTCAGGTATTCATTCCCTTATGTATTATAAAACCCCAGACATGTAGCATTCATGACAAGCAATTGTCACCTTTCCTCTAAGAGTGATGCCTCTGACAAACACAAAC
>WWET01008015.1:29914-35275 GCA_011038615.1 Limnodynastes dumerilii | reverse complement strand
ATAATGAGGTCAGTGAAAGGGTGATAGATAAGTGGAACATTCTCCCATCTGAGGGGGTAGAGGTAACACAGTAGAACAGTATAAACATGATAAGGATAAATATAAGGATATCCTAAATTTCAAACTAAATTGAGGGTAAATAGGGTCTAGGGTCAGTATAACTGAGCAGACTGGATGGGCCTTGTGGCTTATACCTGAGGTCACTTTCTATGTAAGATATCTGCAGAAACTGTATAATCGGCAGAAAAATACACCACTTGTTAGTAAATATCATGTATTCTCAAGGAGATGCCAGAACTGCCCTTTATATAAAAATGTTTAATTTACACTTTAAAATGTCTAATCATAAAGACCTCCAATCTCTGAGTGACCGTCGCCTACAAACACTAAAGGAATACTGGAAACATCGGATAAGCCTATACACAGACACTGCGGATGCGTTTACTCCCCCCAGGAGACAGGACCTTTATATGACCAAGGCTCATAACTCTAGATGGGAAAAGCAGAGAATTGTGGGACTTACATTTGACTTCGACCGGTCGTCCTTCCTCATATTTGCCCGGCTGTCTCTTTCCCGCGACCAAGACGTGGACTGAGGGGAGATGCGTTTGCCTCCGTTCTTCTTCTGGAAACCGCCGCTGCTGGTTCTGGGATTGCTGCAGGCGCTATCCGTCGGGCTGGATCGGCTACTGCTGGACACGGGGGTGCTGCTCTCCCGGCCTGAGGACCCCCTCTCTCTGGAGGACCTCTTTCTGGTGTCTGAGGTTTTCACTGTAGACTTCTGGTTCTCCAAAGAGAGCGTTACAGAAATCTCGCCCTTTTGCGGGTTGAATTTCGTAGTCCTGGTCACCGATAGGCTGCTGGTAACTGGCACAGAGTCCACCTCTTTAGTGGCCTCGGCTGCTCCTCCGATGGCTTCGTCATTTGGCTTTTGTTGTAATGGCGTTTGAGAAGTGTCCTCGCTATGAGCAATAGCTTCCGGCTTGGTTTCCGTCACGGTACTATCTTCCGGCTTGGTTTCCGTCACAGTACTATCTTCCGGCTTGGTTTCCGTCACGGTACTATCTTCCGGCTTGGTTTCCGTCACGGTACTATCTCCCGGCTTGGTTGGAGAACTCTCTACGACCTCCTCCTTGACGGGGGTCCCTTCAGCTTTGTCCGGGGCCTGTTCAACGACACTGACGTCCTCGGATTCCTTACGGTCAGCGCTGTCAGCCTGGGCACAGTTGGCATCCTCTGGGACGGGCTGGCTGGATGACTCCGATATCACGTCTTGCGCTATTTGGGAGTCTTCAGCGCTGTCTTGCTCTGGAGGCTTTGGTTGGTCATCGGAGTCCATACTAACAGGGAGCTCTTCATCAGCGTCAGCGGGCTCTTTGGTTTCTTCGGATGGCGTTACGGCGGGTTGGAGAGCGTCAGAAACGGGGGTGACTGGGTTGGTGTTTACGGAGAAGGGATGTTGCTCTTCACATTCCTCTTCATCGGACTCGACGGACACCAGAGCCTCTAGCTCCTCCGGCAGTAGAGTCTGAGAGAACTGAACGGGTTCCTCGTACTGTACCTCGGGCTCCGGCGGGAAATAGGCTTCAGGCGCTGTGTCTGGAGCTTCTGGCGCCTCGGCTGCTTCCTCTTCATCATCGTCTTCGTCATCATCTTGATGAGACAGAGCTACGGCAGCAAATGAAAGGCCGGAGGCTCCTGCGGTTGGAACATCTTTGGTAAGAGTTGGGCTGGGAGACTGCTGGGGTGCAGTGTGCGCTAACAACCCCTTCTTGTCCTCTGCTGCGTCTACGTCCATCTCGGTCTGACTGACGGGTGACGTGGGCAGGGAAGTCTCCTTGTGCTCCTTGTCAGAAGTGATTTTCTCCTCTGTTGTCACATTTGTGTCATCATTTTTGCTCTTTGCTGCTGAGCTGTTTGGTAAAAAAAAGTGAAGGGTTTATTAAACAGGGATGGATGGATGGATGGAGGGATGGATGGATGGATGCAGGGATGGATGGATGCATGGATAGAGACAGGAATGACCGGATGGGTGGATGCGAGGATAGATGTATATGTGTATGCAGGGATGGCTGAATGGATGACGTACGCAGTGATGGATAGAGGTATGGATGGATGTACGCGGTGATGGAAGGATGTACGCAGTTACGGATGGAAGGATGTAGGGATGGATGATGCACACGGTGAGGAGTGGATGGAAGCGGTGATGAATGGATGATGTACATGGTGATGGATGCAGGGATGGAAGGATGGATGCAGGGATGGATGATGTGCGTGGTAATGGGTGGATGAATGGATAGATATAATTAACTCATAAATCAGTACAGTCCAATTTCTTAACACTAAGACCTCGTATACCCCAGTAAAAATACAGGTCAGTATCAATGGGACCCCCCATATAATGGATTAGTATAAGCCTTCCCACGCATTTAGCCGCAAAGATGTATACGTGGAAAAGCAGCCGTCCACATGGGTTACAGCTACACAAGTTACCTTGGTTTATCTTCTTCCAGGAAGGCGACATATTCATCCTATAATAAACAAAACAACATAATCAGCGATGTAACTTGTGCGAGTTGATTCATCAGGTCTGACATGAGGCTGGGTGATCTTACCTCGGCTAGCCTGGTCTTGGATGGTAGCGTGCACTGCAATAGGTTCTTGCCAATGCTGCACGGGTACTTGTTGAGGAAGTCATACATGGCCCTGGCAGAGCTGGCGCTCTGCATATGGAGGATAGCCTGGCGGGGAAGGAGAGGAGGAAATCACACCGCTGATCTCCTCATGTAACTCTATAGCAGGCGGTAGAGGAGTGCTATATAATGGTACCTTTTGCTTGTTACTTAAGATAACGCAGTGCTCCACTTTCCCAAAGCGCACCCCGATGAGGATGACGTCATATTCCGACACGTCCTTCTCAGGAACATTCAGGAGATACACAAAGTTCTCATAAATGGACGGCGTGATCTAGAGGAGGGTTCAACAGACAACATCCCTATCAAAACTCGTTTATATAGCATATGCTCTGGCTCCTAGCGACTGATAGGCTGCACTCTTCAGTGATGTTACTGGATCCTAGGTGACTGATAGGCTGCACTCAGTGATGTCACTGGATCCTAGTGACTGGATAGGCTGCGTTATCAGTGATATCACTGGATACTAGTGACTGGATAGGCTGCGTTATCAGTGATATCACAGGATACTAGTGACTGGATAGGCTGCGTTATCAGTGATGTTACTGGCTCCTAGTGACTGGATAGGCTGCACTCTCAGTGATGTCACTGGCTCCTAGTGACTGGATAGGCTGCATTATCAGTGATGTCACTAGTTCCCTGTGACTGGATAGGCTGCACTCTCAGTGATGTCACTGGATTCTACTGTATGTATCAAAATGTGTATAAATATGGACTAAACAGTGGGTCTGAAAAGTTTTGTTAAGTCATAAGGATTTTAAAAAATATGGTAACTAAATCAAGAAATTACTAACAGTTCTGACTGTGAAACTTGTGTCCAGAAGGATTGACCCAAAAATCAGTGGCATGTATAGTGACATAACACGATAACACGACAGACTCACCTTGTATGAAGCCTGTTCTATGTGGCTGGCAAAAATACGATCCTGGCAGGAAAGAGGGAAGAGGCGTTATACAGCTGAGTAGTGCGACATAACAAGTACAGTCGCCATTTGTAATGACGCGTCCCGATGGCCACCCAGACAACACCCCCCCACCTCCCCCCCGGAGCTCTCTGCTGAGGTCTGGGTATTGCTGCCCGTGGATCGCGGATTCCTATGAACCATCCGATTACTCACCACATCCTTTAAGTCTTTGAGACTCGGATCAATGTTCACACCAATGAGTTTCCCGCCGAGGTGCGTGGAGAAAGTGCTGTAGAACTTTACCATGGAATCGGCAGAGTTTCTGCTGGAGAGTTCCAAGTACGCCTGCAGATACACAGCAATACACATACAGGATCACTGAGACACACAGCAATACACATACAGGATCACTGAGATACACAGCAATACACATACGGGATCATTGACCACACTCATTCCCAGCATCTGATCACGACGCTGGGTTGAAGCTCACCTTTCTGTAGTTGGAGAGGAGGACGACGTCATTCACGCCACCAAACGGTTTGGCCAAGTTGCAAATCTCCTCCACCGTGTACTGCTTCTCAGGTAAATTAGACAGCAGAATAACACACTTCTCGGACTCCTGCAGAGACAGATAGGGTCACGGTATACCAGGCCTCCAGCCGTGTCTTCACACGGAGGAGAGAGGTCACCCAACAGGGAGAAGGAACTTACCATCAGCTGCGGGTCGCTGAGCTTATAACACCTGAGGAATCCGGGGGGAACCTCTGAAAAATAAAACAGGAATACAGCATCTCTCAGTATTACAAACACAGCGCGAGTCTTCTGTATTACATCCCTCAACCTCCAAATACGTGGAACATAGCATGAAACCAGAAAGAGTCACACGGACTAGTAATTAAAGTCAACGCAGGTAACATTTCTTCCTCCATTCTAGTGTTCAATATAAATAACTCCACCTTTCAGACCGCATTTGCGCAATCTACGTAAGAAAAAGATACGTAGATTACGTAAAAAAAAAAATGACTACGCATGCGCAGTAGTAAAAATCGCTAAACACCGGACGCATAGGTTATACGCCCGGGTACTCTGCATATGGGACCATGTCTACTTGCTGTTATCAATCATATACAGCCATTAACGAGTACAAGTACCTACTAGGCGGATGTGGTGTAATCTTTCATACTACTTATAAAGAGGGAATAAACCGCCAGGATTAAGTGTAACATCGGATTAGTAAGGAAGGAAAGAGAGGACGGCAAATGGTAATAAGTCACATTAAATTGCACACCCGATAATCCATTCTCCAAAATATTAAACTAAAGTGCAGAAAACATTCAAGGCCAAAACGAGGAAATTACCTTCCAGCTTCTTAGGTGCCGTTTTTGTGTCTTTACAGATTTCCTTTTTACCTACGAAAACTAAATAAAAATAAAAATGAGACGTCGTGATCCAATGTCAGCCGGCAAATGACACAAGTCCTCTCATGTAACCATGTTCCAAGATGTCATAGTCTGGACTTTGTTATAGATGAAAATATCGGAGTGTGTGTGCTATCACACCGGATAATGGAGGCAAGTGATTGCAGGATGGGGTCAATGTTTATATTCTTCCCAAGGGTGAGCAGGGCGGGAACAAGATTGGGGGACTTAGGTTTTGGGTTGGGGGAAACTCACCTTTTAGAGCACTGTGTTCGGTGCTCCTGGGATCGATTGCTATGCCTCATCAAGACATAAGCAATTGATATCCCAGCCAGTTCGGAA
>WWET01008014.1:15215-28771 GCA_011038615.1 Limnodynastes dumerilii | reverse complement strand
TTTATCCCTCCACAGCTATCCACAGCCCATGCAGTTAGGACAAGCAAAGCATAGGGAAGGGGCCCCCAGACCACTCACCAGTCCAGAGCAGGGCAGTGGTAGCAGCGGAGACATGCTGGATACTTGCTGAAGACAGTGACACTCAGGAACTCTGCAGAGGTTATTTCCTGCGTGCGGAGCCTCCTCTACCAGATCGTGGGACAACTGGCTAATTGCAGCTCAAATAAATGGGAAGAAAAAAAAATTTCTCTGCTTATCGAGACAAACAAGACAACGGGCGGGACCGCGGTACATTGCACCGAAATCGGGACTGTCCCGCGGAAATTGTGGGCAGGACAGATAGGAGGCCTGGGACTATGTCGGGCCCCCTCTCTGTCCGGGCCCTGGACACTAGGTCCGGCTGTCTCCCCCTGATGGCGGCCCTGCTGGCAACACTAGTATTCTAGTGTTACTAGGGACAGGGAGGGACTGGATGATGCAATTTGAGTCATCAAGCCCCGCCCTCATCCACAGTAACCCTAGTTTTTGCCCCATGCGGCATAACAGTGGGGACGGGTCAGGAGCTGAGCTTGGGGGGGATGGGGCGAAGCTTATTTGTTCCATTTTCGGGCTCCCAAATGTTGGGAGATATGCTAATATACCCCACATGTATTACACACATTGGAAACCCCCCTTTGAAAATCCTGCCAATGATGAGGACACAAATTTAACAATCTATAAACATTTCAATTTTGAAATCATTCACTTTTTTTTTTACAACCAAATATAATACATTTTAATATAATCAAAATCTCTGGTTTATGAGATGAGTCATCTTATTTTTGGTGTTTTTAGGTTACATATTAGACCCCTATAATTTTTTGTTGCTCATTCCTTTTGTAAAGTTTCTTAGCTAATGTGTTCTGGACTGTTTTCAGGTGCTCATCATTTTTAACTTGTTAAATCTTCTTAAGTGTCATATAATCATTATTAATGCTTGCATGAGAGGTCAGTGCCTTCATATTCTATGGCACTTCTTAATTGAATTTTTTAACCAATTTTAATTTAAAATGATTTATTAGTTGACCTTCTTGTATTAGACACTGGTGTTTCCAGTGCTTATAAATATTCAAAGTGCAATGACAAGGGCAAAAGTCTTTCATCACCAAAGCTCTTCCTGTTCCCCTCAGCATATTTCAAATTTAATGGGGCCACATCTTTCATTTGCCTTGGTGATTTGCAGCCACATCACCAATGCATATTGTGGGAGATGTGTTATGCACACGTCCAATTGAATGTGTGCATAAGGGACAGGACATTTTGCACGATTTTAGTAAATCTGCACCTTGTTATTCAGCCAAATTGAATTGTGAATTGTGTGTGGTAATGTAGTGAGGAAATCCCCAGGGCTGAACACCATTATTTTAAAATTTAGAATACATTTTAAACTGTTAATAGTAACAGTGATCATGTGCACCTAGAAATTACAATAGATAAAAATATGTGTTCTGTGCTGTCTCCTGGCCTCTTTTGAGGAGACTTTCATATTGGGTTGAATCTGGCAAACGTGTTTATTTGAATTCTCTCTCTGCTGTCTTGTCTGGGAATGCCTAATGCATGCTACCTAGGGGCATAAGTTATAGGTGTCTAGGTGGAAAATGAGGATTCAACTGTGGTTCCTGTCTTATAGCATGTGTGGCCTCCTGCAACTATGGCCTAGTGCCCCATGTCGGTTATTCATGTCCTAAACTAACAGCACGTGTCTAGTGTCCATAACAAACCTATAGGGCTGTTTTCCCATGCATGACCATTAGAAATTAAGCTTTCCAATAGACATTCTTGAATAATTAAGACACACAGTGAATGCCTTCTAAGTATTAAGATTGTAGTCCATATTGCTGTCCACCATTTACACCCCTAATGACACATGGTGCCATGTTTCAATATTCCTAGTTTAATTATTAACGTGGGGCCTGGAAATTACAGATGGAATTCCTCAAATCCCAATGGACTTTTGCGGAAGTCTGTTAACCAATCATTTAGAGGGGTCCACAGGATCTTTTTTTTATTGGGGTATTGGGTCAAACTGCTTCCTAGTTTCCTAATAATCTATAAGATTGTTCATGCTTCTATCATCCAGTCAGGACTTTTCATTTACTGATTGCCATGGAAGCACTGCTCCCTCAAGAACAGATACTAAAAACCGGAGAAGACATGTACCTAGAGGGAATAGAGGGAGAATCAACGATAAAATAAGCCTTCAACACTGAAATGGTATTTCAACCTTACATTTCTGTAAACCCAATGGACTTTGAAGGCCATCTATTGGACAGCAATGTCATTTCACTTAGTTTACCAGCCATGCTGCAGCCTTTGGCTAATACTAGTTAAAACAATATTGAGAGATGTGAGGGTGTCCAAACTGACTAAAAATGACTGAAAATTGATGTTATTGTGTTATTGTTGATAACACACGACATGATTGTAGTTTTTTTTACAAAAAATTTTAAAAGCACAAGAAAAAACTTTTGAAGGTGGTTTTGCAAAACCAAAACCAATACCAATACCAAAACAGATAGATGATAGATAGATAGATAGATAGATAGATAGATAGATAGATAGATAGATAGATAGATAGACAGACCAGTACATTTTATAAAGGGGTATACAGGGACACTACTGCATAATGAACTGGGGCTGTTGTATATATGAAGGACTGAAGTACTACAGTGGGGCAATTGTATCAATATAGAACTTTAAGTGAACACTGGCACATTTTTCATACAAAACACTGCACTGTATATATCATTATTATACCATACACAGAATAGTGCCATTTCTCTGAATGAATAAATGTATGAAAAATGAATCTCGAATATACCTACAGTTACAAACACAATGAATACAAAGAATAGTGGCTTATAGCATGTGCTTACAGCAAAGATAAACAACTATTTGCTTCAGAATATTATTATAGCAAACTACACATTTTCTCTGTAAAAACCCATTAAGAAGCTGAGGTTCTTTTTCAAACTATAACCGCACAACAAAATGGAACATGAAGAATACATCAAGTGTCATCATTCTTGATTTTGTACATCAAGCATGACACACAAAATTTCATCCCTGTCATATTTTGAACACTTTTTGTTTGATGATTCATTATACAATAACAGAATGTTCTTCATATAAAATTGAGGTACAGTTTTACAACCTGCTGTGCTTTATACTGTTTACCTTGCAAAATTACAACTTCCCAGAATTTCATAAACTACAGTACCTGAGTATATAACATGTTGCTTAAAAGAGCATAAAGACAAATGTGCAATAAGAGCTTAAAGCAAACCTGAGCAGTATTTACACATTTTGGTCAGAAATAATAATAATAATAATAATAATAATAATAATAATAATAATAATATTGGAATTATACACGCTGTAGGCCAACAATGGTAGACATTATTTCTGTTTCATATAGTACTTAATTAGTAATACAATTATCTTAAAAAGAAATACATGTAATGATACCTATACAAAAATATGTTAACTTGCATCAGAATATATTAAATAAGTATTATAAATATTGAATACATTTTCATTTACTAAGTTCTGTTTATATTGTTTTGACCACTGAATTGTTAAGTAATGTCTTCTATAGCATTACAAGCATTAAACCATATAAATCATTTACACTGTGATTGGTTTAAAACTACATACGTATGGTATTATCTCCATGAGAGCACGTTTCCATAATAACAAAGTGTAATAGCTAGATTTGTTTCAAGCCTGTAAGTGACAACTCTGTCTATAAGGTGGCCAAACAAAGACTTCCTTGGCTGTCCTGGGACATGACCCAATTAAATAAAGATGACAGAGAAACCTATTGCTGACACTAGAGAGAGTTATGAGCAGGATAATATTGGGAAGTGGATGTCACACGACCACTAACAGGACAAGGAACTGTCTCTACATACAAACATTTATAAAATAGCATACAAGCAAATTTTTGAAGAAATTATTTTGATGTTCCATATTCTCTCTAAACAATGAGATATTTGAAAACCTATAACAACTATAAAAATTCAAATTCTGATATACTTAATATTCCAGATGATTTTAGAGTGGAATGGGAGGGGGAAAGAGGGTCTGTGGAACATTTAGGCCTGGATTCAGAGTTTGGGAGTAAGGGTAAAACAGGTGCAAGAGTACAGCTCGGCTTACAAAGTAAGGGGTGCTAATTAATCTTAAATCTTTTACATGCAGGGAAAATACATTACTTTTGCACATTAAACTCAAATACTACATGGCTTTATTTTTAATCTATGAAACAAAGATGAGCTAATAAATTTCACCTCTTATATATAATTTTGGTTTCACAATTAAAATTTGCCTCCCCTTACAGTTCAACATGGTATTGCTCAGGTCTACACTTGCACCTAAAAAAAGGTGTAAGTGCAGCTCTGAATCAGCCCTTAGTGTTTTACTACTAAATTGAGTAGTGGAACACACTTGCTATTCTTGGGGATCATGGCAACTTCAGACTGAATTCATCTGAGTTAATGATTTCCAAAATTTTAAAGTAACCAATGTATTAAGGAGCCAAGGTCAATGGGCCTGATCCAGACCTACGCAAATAATACACCCTTGTGCATAGCATATTTACGCCAGCGTACCTACGAAGCACTCCCTTAGGCACTTCCCTCGGTCGTCCGTATTGATGCCATCTCACGTTGACCAAACCCTGCCGTAACTTTTTTGAGCATAACCGCAGGCATCCATAGCATGCATGCGTAGTTACAACGCTTAGCACGCCCATACTGTATGATTTACATGCCTCACCCCATCTCCGAAACGTAATTATGGGTTTCGTATGGCTGGCACGCCCCTTTGTTTGTAGTTACGCTGTGGACCTTAGTTTTGTAAATACGTTCAGAGCTTCTGGTCGTAACATGCGCAGAACATGGAAAACTGCGTTTTTACAACTACACAGAGCGTAGAAAAATGCAAGCAGCCGTAGGTCTGGATCAGGCCCAATGATACTAATGAGAATGAAGTCACCAATTTAACAACTATCACAAAACAATGATTCTCTAATCCTAAATTCACAAAGGTTGATGGGGATTTAGTACACCTTGGCCTTATAGATTTATGGTGATCCTTACCTGGCTTTCCTGGATGCAAATAAGTCTTGTGCATTTGTTAATAAAATGACTTCACAACAATTAAAGCATAACTAGTTCTTGAATCTTTTATCCATTACCTAAAGAGAGAGACGCAAGTGTACTACATGCATAGGCTAGTGAACCATATGAATAAGCAGGTCCGGATGTTAATGGAGTCTGCCACTCCATGACACTCAGGGTTATAATGAGGGTAGTGTGTCCAGGCCACCATCCAGGTCTCTGGGGGCAGACTAAGGGGACACAGAGATGGGCAGCACCAGGCAGATGTCTTGAAATTAGTCTTGCCAGCACTTACATTGTAATTAGGAAACATCATCTCTCTGCAGACATGAGCAGAAGGGTTTTATGTCTGATGTAAAACCAGAGACCACAGAGATGAAGAGTAGGCAACACACAGGGATGTGAAGTGAAGGCTGTGTGTTCCTGCAACTAGAATGTGTAAGTAATGATAAAAGTGTGACTGGAGGCAGAATGTGTTGAAAGTGGTGTAATATATGAACAGGGGTATAAATGGGGAAGAGAGGGACGCCGCAGTTGTGTGTTTGTGTAATGCTGTTGAAACACAGTCCATGCAGTCCCAGTTTTAGACACAGTGCCTAGCTGGCTCAATGCATAAACAGCAATGGCCCAACCAGGCACTGTGTCAGTGTTGGAGTGCATAGCTCATCTGCAGCAGCTCCCTTTCATCTTACTGGAGCTGGCATGACCCCAATGTCATACCTGCATCGCTCAGTAAGCAGAGAGACATAGAGGAGCAAGAAGGAAAAGAAGAAAGGGCTGTGACGTCAGAAAATCCAAAATAAGTTCATTTAAGGAGTTGGAAACATACAAGGAAGAGGGAAGGTATTGAAGATAGAGCTGAATCATACAAGAGGGGTGATATGATGGTAGGAGACATACAAAGGGGAGGTGAAAGGGTGGTATGAGATATACAAGGTCCTGAAAGAATAGCTGGGACATACAAGGGTGTGATAAGATGGCAGAAGAAACACAAGGGGGGTGAAAAATGGCAGGACACAAACAAGGGGGCTGAAATCATGGCTGATGATATACAAGGGGAGGAATAGGATGACTGGAACAAACATACAGAGGGCTGAAATGATGTTATGAGACATACATAGGGGTCATACAATGGCTGAAGTCATAAAAAAGCCCTGAGAGGATGGCTGCAGACATACTGGGGGGAATGATGGCTGAAAAATAAAAGTGAGTAATCAGAAGACTGGAGAAATACAAAGGGAGAACCTGAAAGAATGGTTGGAAACACACAAAGGCTCCCCCTTGTATGGTTAGATGGTTAAATAAAAACAAGGAGGGAGAAAGGATGGCTGGAGACATGCAAGGGGGATAATTTAGGATGGCTGGAGTCTTGAAACACGGAAGGTGAGAATTTAGGATGGCTGGAACTTAAACACCTACAAGGAGGAGACATTTTTAACTTTAAGCACATTTAAATACATACATTTAGGCTGTGTATAACATTGTAACTTAAATGATTTATTTTTATTTTGATAGTTTGGCACTGCTATCGTCATTTCATTGAATAATATACAGGAATTATGATATTGGTGGCAGCTGATTTGGTTGCTGTTGTAGGTCTGGCGCACTGGAGCCAACATAATGGGCCGTATTCAGAGATCCGTCGGCGATCGGGCCGCTAATATACGCAACTAAGTGGCAGGTCCGAGCAGGTTACTCCCACCAGAAAAAACAGTCACTCCCCTCACAACCTCCAGCCGGACCTAAACTTCCACCTGCATTGACTTGCCCTATCTGGCTGCACTCACTTCCGGCCTTATGTGTATTAGTTGCGTATATTACCGTCCCTAACTCTGTAAGTGTGCCCACTTTCCCTCATCTCAATGCCTCCCCCCGCCCATTTCTATGCAAATCCTTAGGTCCGTATATTTCCGCAGCACTTAGGGTCGCATTACTCTCCACCCGATTCAAAAGTCCGACCCTTAGCCATTTTCGACCTTAACTTCAACGTAGATGGCGTATCACTATTACAACGCATGCGCAGTTGATGCAAAATCGATCTGATCCTAAAAATACGCACAAAACTTTCTTTAAAATCGGATCTCTGAATACGGCCCAATAACCCGTAGGGCCATATTTACTAAGCTGCGGGTTATTTTGTAAGTGGAAATGATGCCCATAGCAACCAATCATATTCTAGCTGACATTCTCTAGTATTTAATAGTTAAATGAGATCTAGAATCTTATTGGTTGCTGTGGGCAACATCTCCACTTTTCCAAACCCGCAACTTAGTAAATATGGGTATTATAGGATGCACTGTGTGTGATAAGGTTAGGGAGAATGTGTTATGGGGTGCACTGAGCGTGTGGTACACTGTGTTTGTGTGAGTTGGAGAGAATGTAGAGGTGTGATCTAGCATTTTTCACTGTCTGGACATGCCCCCAATGAAGCACAGCCATGACCCCAATGATTTTAACACACCCCTTTTGACAGTAAACTATTTATAGTTTGTGGTGGAATAATTGTTCTAGTAATAAAAATAATAATGTACAAATAAAATAAAATGTGTAAAGGCTGCAAATGCATTAAATGCGCTATACCATCATACCATAACTTATCCATAATAAGGGGTAAGATATAGTTTTCTTGAAGTGTTAGAGATGTTGCCCAACGTGTGGACGCTACAGCGCATAACAGTGAGGAGCAGAATGGCTTATTATAATTACACAGCTAATATACAAATATTGAAATAACATGCATTTTGAGTAAACACACGACATATAGGGTGGTACAAGTGATGACACAAGGTTGACTGCTGTATTGATGGTTAATCGCTATTAACTGGATCTGAAACTCTACAGTTATTCACCTGATAACATTATATATATACATCCACTTTTTTGGATGTTTATATGGTGCTATTTCCAACCTGTGAAATTGCAGCTTTTTTGTATGTGGAAAATGTCTAAGATTTTATGTCAAATGGCACTACTTTCTGATCTACTACAAAGACAATAAATATGTATTTCTGTTATGATACCATCATGTATCCCACGTTCATTTAGATAGAGTGCTGGCTTACCTATAGTGACTGTTTACTATATATATATATATATATATATATATATATATCAAAGAGAAGGGGGCGCTCCATGGTGCAGAAAACTTTTTATTCAACTTCACGTAAAAACACTTATAGGCAAAAATAAAACCACAGAGGCGTACCCCAAACGTAAAAACCAAAGGTCAAGTTCAGATAAGCGTAGTTAATGAAAGACCCGCTCCAGCGTGTAGTCGTGGCGTGCAGCTAGCGGCGTTCTCAAGGCCGGATCTCTGAGCACCACCAGTTAATCACAGTTGCGAGCAGTTGTCAGGAGGGGTCCCAAGGTTAAAAACAGGCTCCGTCCCAACGCGTTTCTTTGTGAAGACTTCGTCAGGAGGCGTGCCTGTTCTGCCTGACATCACTCTCATACAGCAGCAGCTGCCATTTGCTGCACACACAGGAAAACGGAGAAAACACGGTGGGCTAAAGGACCTCTGCTGATGTCACACCCATGTGATCAGTCACCTGACCAGGGGGAGGAATCAGTGTTTCCTCCATTTTCCCGAGGAGTATCAGAGGAGTCTTGACAGCTGTTTGCGGTGCTAATTCAGCACCGTCTTCAGGTGTTTAAATAGTGACGGTGGCTATTACCAGTAGATGACCACTGTGTTGCTGCCCCGGTGGTGTCACAGCTGTCATTGCTAGGCAACAGTGTAAACAAAAGTGGGCATTGCAGGCAATTAGGTCTAAAGTGTGGCGTGCATCGGGCTATGGGTAATATAAATAGCAGGGACCAATATTGTCCAATGAATAGTTGATGGTGGAAAGTTAAAGGTGTCAGGACCCTTGGGTGTTAATAGGGGACAGAGACGGCAATAGGGGAGCACAGCGACATTCCCATACACCAGCCACTCAGTAGTGCACCGGAGGTACCTGTGCAAATTACTTGCACGGGTCCCCTGACATTATTAGTTCTGGATCTAGTCTAATATGTTTCAATAGACCACTACTGGCTGTAGCAAATGAGCAGTGGCTGTACACATAGGGCCCGATTCAAATTTCGTGGCTTTTATGCACACCTCTATTAGCGCGGGTGCAAAGCTAATTGAATCGGGCCCATATTGTCATTGAGGAAAAGCTTAAGCCTGACGTCCATTATTGGCACATTTAAATCTTTCAGGCAGAGATATGGTGTGGGACTGATCAGAGTACTAATCAAGAGTACAATTCCTTTATCCTTTATCATGCAATGTTGCAATGAAAATAGTCACATGACTCTTGTGAATGTATTGTCAAATTAAACTCTGCATATTTAAATTTTTTTATTTTGTACATTGCTATAATATAATATCTATATTCACATAAGCTAATGTTTTTCATCAAATCAGGAAATTACATGATAACACATTCACAGCTGGTGAATATGTTGAACTGACAGCTGGAATACTTATTTAGACACATTTACTTTCGACTTTGGTTGTTGTCATTTTTCCTAAGGCAATATATGTTTAGATTTTCAAGGACAACATTAAATAACAGATTCCTTTGCTAATGCAACAGGTAAACTCATTTTTTTTTCTTTTGTATCTAGATTGAGATATGTTAAACCTAGGAAAAACACGAACATGTTTTTTCACCATAAACTGTAACAAATATGTTTATCTATAATAATATATTGTAACATATGTAATATACTCCATCAATAAAAGTATTGATTTATAATTTTATAATCATTAGAAACAAGAATAGTGAGTAACACATGGCTGGGAAGATAGAACAATGAGTTGGATATATAATGGGAAATTCTATATATCATTTATTATTTTATTTATTAACAGGTTTTTATATAGCGCTATCAGATTACATAAATCCCTGCCCCATTGGAGCTATATACTAAGGTCCCTTACACATACATTCAACTGCCAATTAACCTACCTGCATATTTTTGGAGTATAGGAGGTAACCAGAGCACCCGGATGAAACCCACGCAGACACAGGGAGAACATACAAACCCCACACAAATAAGGCCTAGTACGGGAATCGAACTTATGACCTCAGCGCTGTGAGACATAAGTGTTGCTCACTTAACCGCTGTGCTGCCCCTGCATCACACAACGGACCTGCGAGGTTGTATGTTAAAATTAATTGGTACTCAGTAACACACTATTGTTAGAAGCAGAATTGAGGGTAAATTTAGTATGAAAACAGAAAGTATGCAAGTTTTTAGTAAATCATGTAATAGAAAAGCAAATTTGATAGAAAAAGGCTGTATCCAGAGTTAATATAGTTAAGGGACTTACACAAGCTACTTGTATAAGTCTCCCTTAATGTTATATATGGGTATGGGCCTCCGCTTAGAACGGCTCTATTTAAATAGGGCCGTTTTCTCCCAGTCAGTTCGCAAGTGGCTGGGATTTCGATTGCATTGAGGCATACCAATTGATCCACGGATCACCGAGTTTTCGGGAAAATAGTCCCTTCCCCTAATTCTAACCCATACCCTCCACTCTCACTACCCTAACCCTAACATTCCCTTCCCCGCTGCCTGACCCTAACCCACCATCTCCCGTATCCTGACCCTAATTCTCCGTTCTCTGCAGCTTGACCCTAACCCTCCCTCCCCTACACCCTGGAGAGATTACTCACCTTTCCCTGCGGTCAGGTGGTCCGGCAGTAGCGGCGCAATGGCGGGATATCGGCGGAGGCGGTATTTCCGAACAAGAATGGATGAGTATGTCGATCGGCATACTCATCCATTCAATTTAAAAAAATTCAAAACTGGGTGGTGTTTGAAATAGGGACATCCAAAAAGGAACTTTTCGGAAGTCCCTATTTCGGAGTTTCTGACCGGAGAACGACAACGGTTATATACATACACACACACTGCACCCCTTAATACACACACCACCTCATAACACACTTATACATACACTGAGACCCATAACACACACACCTCCCCATAATACATCCACAGACACACATGATGTGTACCTGATGCCACAGGAGTTTTTAATAGAAGCCAGTAGCACTGCAGAGACAGGAAACACTTACTACTAATCCCTGGGGAGCGACCAGATCACATGGGACTGAATCCACAGGTATAAACGTTACACCAGTTATGCATGCAAAGTGCGTAAGTGGGCTGTATGGAGGGGAGGACGCAAGATCCCTCCAAATTTCATGTGTGTTTTTTATGCACATAACACCTACTGACCAGAACTTAGTTCCGTACAATAGAAATTGAGAAGAAAAGGCCTGTGCTTCCTCACTGCCCACCAAGGGGCTGCTGATCCACTCATGTGACTTAAGGCTGCCTTATATGGTAGGTCACACAATCTCTGGAGGAGACAGGGGAGTTACAGGGGGAGTTCACCCTACTCTTCCTTGTGGAATTTAAGACCCCTGCACACTGAAAGTGTGCTGGGGTCAGAATGAGGTCCATGGTCGTCATTAAAAAGGTCCTGGCTTTAGCTGATTTAGTCTGATGCTGATAATTCTACTGGATAGCTCCCCTGATGAGTGTCATATTTGCCAAGAGAAAGATATGCCGTCAATGAAGTAAGTTAAGAATTTAACCCTTAGATGACCCTAGTGCATTGCTGCTTATGAAAAATTAGTCATCCTTTGCTCTTTTCCTCTGCAGAGGACCAGGGAGTCTCAGCTCCTTGCAGTGCTATGCCATCATCAGGCATTGACATTGCAATGCTGAAGGGAATTGAGAATCGCTTTGTCTCTGCAGCAGAATAGAAAAATAACAATCTGTACCTATAACATGCACACCTGCATGAGATGTGACGTAATGCAATTGTGTCTCTTGTGGACTGTCAGCAAAAGATATAGCCGTTACACCCAGCAACTTTTGTGACTGTGCCACTTAGCAACCGATGCAGCCACACAAGCAGTCAGAACCCCACTTAAGGTGGGTCCATCTGCTTTAAGTGCCAGGGTTGATATTTAGTCCCAATATTTCCCTGAATAAATTAATGTGTAGCATCCATTTTATTAGCAACTATATTAAGGTATAGAAATCCTATAGTGATGACATCAAAATGATACGTAACTAGGACCTAAAACATATTAGAAGTTTTTCAAAAGATTGGTATTAAAAAATAAACTGTCTGAAAAGTAACAGCAAGATAATTGGGTGAGGCTTTAAATATTTAGGTGTGCTCATCTTTATTTGTACATACATTATGTATGATGTACTTTGCACTGTTCTATATTCCACCATTAGGTATGGAGTGGAATAGTGTAGTGGTGGAATCAGCTGATAGCACATGGTACACCAGTGTACACCAGAGTAAAACAAGGTAATGACATAAAAATCACAAATGATTAATAACTTTAGCTGTGCATTCTACTTTTGACATCTCTATTTGACTTCTTTCTTATCAGGAAAATTGTAACATTTGATCATGATAAGGTGTTATCCTTAAATTTTCTAAAGGCAAAGCAAGTTCAGCACAATCTTTCATGTTGTTTTTTTAGTCAATGACACTGAAGTAAAAATAACACAAGCACAGACTTGCAATCCAGACACTAGCTCATTTGCTGGTTACATACATTTTAAGCTTAAAATTGTAAAAATTTTAACAGTGACATGGTAAATAATACTCTGATTTTTGTGGTCAATTTATCTGGACCCTTTTTACTGCCTTCATCTATCTTTGTGACATACATCCAATGACTTATTTGACATCCAATGACTTGTTTCTCTATGTCACCCCTGTTTCTCATCTGCCCCTAACCCCGTTCAGATTACCAGCCCTGCAAATCCCCAGGGTTTTCTAATCCTTGGGATTTGCAGGGACACGCCGGGCTGCCCGTTCACACAGACAGCGGTGACCAGGGATTTCCCTGGTCACCGCTGTGCAGTGGATCCGCGGGACCCGGCTTTCTCCGCAAACCCCTTCTTTTTAGCCGGGTATTTCATGAAAACCCTGGCTTTTAGCTGGTAATCTGAACGGGGTAATAGATTGCTAGCTGTCATTTTCTTTTCCTGCCATTGCCATCTTATTCTCCCTCTTGTGATCTGCTTGCGTTGGTTCTCTATATTTGCTTCCATGTTACTCTAGTGTCTACAGGGCCGGCAACAGAAATCTTGGGGCCCGTCACACTCAGTTTTTTTTGGGCCCCCCCCCCCTCTCTATCACACACACACAGAGCACCCCACATACATAAACAAACAGTGCACCCCATATACATATATACACTTACAGTTCACTCTATATACATATACACATACACACACACAGTGCACCCCACATACATAAACACACACACACACACACACGCAGTGCACTCTATATACATATATACACAAACACGCACGCACAGTGTGACGCAAAATACATGAATTATATACATAAAT
>WWET01008012.1:22839-43308 GCA_011038615.1 Limnodynastes dumerilii | reverse complement strand
AACCGATCCCAAACAATCATTGAACGTGACAACTGCTTTTTCTGTAGTAGTCTGGAAGATATCATGAAAAATATATTTGAAAGGACAGTTCTCAGTCCTGAAAAGTAGATAGTTAAAACCAGAGCTCACAGTTTGTTGTTTTGACCAGCAGCGTTATGCTCGGAGCACAGAGTTTGTTTTCAGTCTGTAGCTTCTCCGTGCAGAGTTGCCCGGCTCCTGTCGTGTCTGCAACCAGCTGTCTCTCCTCTTACAGATGATTTGCTGTATCCTCCTTCTGGCTTGCTGGAGTGGCAGCTCCTGTAATTTCCTCACACAGGTGGAAAGGATAGAGAGCAGACAAGGCATACGACCCTAGTGCAACTCAATTTTATTATGGTGCAAATCCTTCAAAGCAATAAAATTTCTACTTACACAGTAAAAACTTGGAATCAAGCATGTAAAAGATTCTTTTATTGTGTAGAACCACTCGGCTTTAAGGCTTTAGTACCCATTCCTACATCCATCACAACGCTATTTACATCGTGGTATATTGGCCATTTACCCGGTGTTCTTCAGCCGAGTGGTTCTACAAGATAAAATAATCTTTTACATGATTGATTCCAAGTTTTTACTGTGTAAGTAGAAATTTTATTGCTTTGAAGGAACCTTTTGATGGGTTAGTTCTGTTTGTTTCAGAACTAGATAAAATAATTGCTCAGGCTACAGAGGGAAAAAGTACTTTCCTCCCTGTCAATCCTCCTAAAACCAAACATCGCCCTTTCTCTGGTTCTAGATTTGGCTCCTTCAGATCTTCTTTTAGGAGCAGGTCTAATTACACCAGGGGTCAACAAGGACAGCAGGGGCAGTCTAAGTCGTCTTTCAAAGGACAGCAGGCTTGGGTTTCCAAACGTCAGGCTCCTAAGCCGGCTGAGAAACAGAGTTCCTGACAGTCTTCTGTCTGTTCCTGTGGAGAGAGTGGGAGCTCGTCTGTCACTTTTTCAGATGCCTGGAGAGCTTCCACTACAAGTGTGTGGATCTTAACTCTAATCCAACAGGGTTATGCTCCAGTTTTCGAGTTCCCCACAGGTTTTTTCCCACAGGTTTTTTCCCACAGATTTACCTCATTTAGAGGAAGTAAGGTTGGCTCTAAGCCAGTTCATTCAGTCTTTACAGCGGCAGGAGGTTATAGTTCCTGTTCCCGATTCCCAGAAAGAAGAAGGTTTTTACTCCAATCTTTTTCTGGTCAAAAAATCAGACGGTTCCTTTTGCCCCATTCTGAATCTGAAATCCCTGAATTCCAGGCTTCAGGTACCAAGATTCAAGATGGAGTCCCTTCGTTCTGTAATCAACGGAATGGAACCTCAAGAGTACTTAGCATTAATAGACATTCAAGATGCATATTTGCACATTCCTATGGCAGAGGAATGTCAAGTTTTTCTAAGATTCACCATCCAGGATCACCACTACCATTTTGAGGCATTACCCTTCGGTCTGGCGACACAGAATATTCAAGAAGGTTATGAGGGTAATGGTCAGTCGCCTCAGGTTGATGGGAATCAATATCATTCCTTATCTTGACAACTTACTTCTAAAACCTCAAAGCAGATTCTGCACCAACATCTACAGATGACAATACAGTTTCTGCAGTCTCACATCTGGCTAATCAACACAAGAAAGTCCATCTCGATTCCATCGCAGCGCATAATTTTTTTGGGCCTTGTATTTGATACGAGGCTTCAAAGAATTTTCCTTCCTCCGGAGAAAATTTCCTAAATTCAGAAACTAGCCCATCTGCTTCTGTCAAAGAGAGCTCCATCCGCTCTCCTATGTATGAGGCTTCTGGGAAAGATGGTGTCCTTGTTCGAGGCGGTTCCTTTCGCAAAGTTGCGGTCCAGAAAGTTTCAGTGGAACATTCTGTCTCAGTGGGACAGCAACCACCTAAAGTTAGCACAGAGTATTCATCTGACAAGGGAGACAAGAGTGTCCCTAAGTTGGCAGCTTTACAAGGACCACTTGTCGGTAGGCCGGCCTTTTGCACTGACGAACTGGATCCTGGTAACATCGGATGCCAGTCTCTCCGGCTGGGGAGCAGTTACTTCTCACTTACATCTGCAGGGTCTTTGGTCTCTAAAGGAGTCCAAGCTATCTATAAATGTCCTGGAGCTCAGATCTGTCTACAGATCTCTGTTAGCGGCGCAGTAGTGGCTAGTAGGTGATCTTTCTCCAGCTAGCCAAGAGGTGGGGTCTGCCAGACCTAGATCTCATGGCGTCTCGACACAATCAAAGTGTCTCGGTTCGGTTCAAGATCCTGAGATGCTCAGGTGGAGTTCGTGGAGGCAATGGTGGCTCTGTAGACCAATCAGCTGGCTTATGCCTTCCCTCCCTTCGCAATGCTGCCAAGGCTTCTAAAGAGGGTAAAACAGAGTACCACTAATTCTAGTAGCTCCCAATTGGGTGGGAAGGTTGTGGTACATGGACATTCTAAGCCTAGCGGTTGATCTCGGCTGGAAACTCCCTCTTCGTGCAGACCTTCTTTCTCAGGGACCGTTCTTACACCCAAACCTTCAACAGCTGAATTTGATGCCATGGCTCTTGAATCCCAAATTTTAAGATCCAGAGGTTTGTCTGAATCAGTTATCCCAACTATGCTTAGTGCCTGCAAGCCTGTGTCTGCAAGAATCTATCACAGGATTTGGCGTGCGTATATCGGCAGGTGTGAACTGAAAGGTTTTAACACTTTGGGCCATATTCAGACCTCTTTAAGACCGCGTATACACAATGTACGTTGCAAAAAGTAACGTAGATAGCATAACGAAATTACTGCGCATGCACAGTAGTTCATATCGGTAAACTCATATGCAATGCGGCCGGAGGTCTGAATACGGCCCTTTATCTTTTCGCTTAGCAAGATTTTTGGAATTCCTGCAGGAGGGTCTCGAGTCAGGTCTTTGGTTAGGTTCTCTTAAGGTGCAGGTGTCTGCCCTTTCTGTGTATTTTCAGCGGAACTTGGCTCTTCTTCTGGAAGTCTTTTTTGCAAGAGTTCTATTATATCCAACCCCCCTTTGTTCCTCTAGTATCTCCTTGGGATCTCAATTTGGCTCTTTTGGCTTTGCAACATCATCCGTTTGAACCTCTAGACTCTGTTCAATTGAGAATTTTGTCCTGGAAGGTCGCTTTTCTTCTTGCAATTGTATCTGCTAGACGTGTTTCAGAGTTGAGTGCGTTATCCTGTAAATCTCACTTTCTTATTTTTCATCAAGATAGGGCAGTTCTTCGCACCATTCCTTCTTTTCAACCAAAAATAGTTTCCTCTTATCACATCAATCAGGAGACTGTGCTTCCAGATTTTCTTCCAAAATCTAGTCCTTCTAATGTCCAAGATAATTTGGTGGCTTTAGATGTGGTTAGAGCCTTGAGGGTTTATGTGGATAGAATGGCGCAGTTCTGAAAAACGGACTCTCTGCTAGTTCTTAATGACGCTCAAATACGAGGATGGCCAGCTGCGAAACAGATGGATTTGGCTCACCATTCAGCAGGCTTACAAGGATGCTAAGCAGCCAGTGCCTTCGGGACTTTCAGCCCATTCTACCAGATCGGTCAGTGCATCATGGGCAGCAAATAGAGGGGCATCAGTGCAGCAGCTGTGTCAGACAGCTACCTGGTCCTCCATCCACAAATTTACTAAATTCTATCAATTTCAGGTCTTCGCATCCCAGGATGTTTCCTTTAGAAGGAGGGTTTTGTTACTGCCTTCAGCTGAGTGTTCCCTCCCTTAGGGGACATCTTTGGTATATCACCCATGGTCGCAATGTCCCCCAGATGTGAATGAGAGAAAACAGGATTTATTGTTACTCACCGTTAAATCAGTTTCTCTTAGATCATCTGGGGGACACTGCGCGCCCTCCCTCACGCTCGGTGGTACTTTGGTTCTCTGAATCATATGGTGTTTTTTCTTCTCCTCTATTACTTCTCTCCTGGGCTTTGTTATTAAACTGAGGTCCAGTGGGGGTTGGAGAGGAAAGGAGCTTACCTCAACAGTAATTTTAACTGTCAAGTGCCTAGCTCCAGTGTGCCTCTACCGACCGTAGTCGCAGTGTCCTCCAGATGATCTTAAAAAACGGATTTAACGGTGAGTTACAATAAATCCCATTTTCTTGCCTGTAAGATCACAACACAACTCTGGTAAAAAAAAACAACTGACATACTCTACCTAGAGGTTTACCTCTACTAAACAACCTAAGACTGATTCCGAGATGAACTTAAAAAAAAAAATCTGAATATTAAAAGGAACATGTGGCCTTATCTATACTTTCTGTAGAAAAAGGTTTTTTTGTTTTTTTTTTCAAATAAGATTGGATAGTGACAAGATTTTCATGCTACCAAAACACCCAGGATCGGATTCACAGATCCTAGTGAAGTTATGTGCGGACAGACCCGCACCTAACTCACCCATCCTGCCCCCCTTTTTAGGTACCTTATTGCCCTTACGAGTGCTATAGGGATACCCTTAACTATCCATGCATTGTCCGCACGGACATTGCCTCTGCCTCCCGCCCTCCCCGGCTAATCTAAATCCCTCCCCCCTACCACTTCTACCTAATCCCTCCCCGAGGTGGTATTACACCGCCTCTTTCTACCTAAAATACTCCGAGCGGTCTATAAAGCCTACCTGGAGGCAATCTACATATCAAACTGGTATGTACATTGCATAAAGGACCTACTACGCATGCGCAGTTGGTCCTTTACTACAGATACGCACCTAAGAAGCAACTGCTTCTTAGGTGTGAATCCGGTCCTCAATCCCCATTTTTTTGTGTAACTTTGATGTCTGAAACTTGGTCATGTCATCCACGGGTTCAAAAGCCACAAAACCCTGGATCACAACACTACACCTGAAAGCTTTTAGATATATAATGTAATATAAATATATAATATATATATATTAATAAGACAGTGTTCCACAATATTGATAAAGAGGGCTTATATATTTCATTGATAAGTGGCTCTTATTTTCTGACCATCAATAGAAACCATGGAATGATAAGATATTTAAAGTATTTGAATCCACAACCTGGTACCTACACAGATACTGGGTTAACTCTTCTAGCAGTGGTTGAATTAACTCACTGATTATATTATGCAGATGTAAAGGTCCTGGACCGGATTCAGAATTTCATACTTTAGGCTATTCATACAAGCCTCTTGTGTATGAAAGCCTAACATCAGCACATGCACACACCAGATGTTACATTGGGTATCTCCTAGAGTTCGGAATGCAATTGCATACAATAAGAGATTATAACGACTGGATGGGGCATCTCCTCCGTTCATCAAAACTGTGCAAGATAAGTGAGGTAGTCCATTTAAATTTTACAGTAGGGATTGGCTTACAGACGTCTGTAATTACTACTACTTTCACTGAGGAGCAGGTATTTAAAGAACTCTCAAAGCTGAAAGTGGACAAATCAATGGGACCAGATGGGAAACATCCAAAGATACTAAAAGAGCTTAGAGGGGTGCTGGCAAAACCATTAACTGAATTATTCAACCAGTCACTAATAACTGGAGTAATTCCAGAGGACTGGCAAATAGCAAATGTCGTCCCTCTGCATAAAAGTGGAAATAGGGAAAAGTGGCAAACTACCGTCCAGTGAGTCTAACATCAGTAGTAGGGAATTTTATGTAAACACTGTTAAAGGAACAAATTGTACAGTGTCTTAAATCCAGTAACTTAAAGGATCCCAAGCAGCATGGGGGGGAAGATAATGTCAAACAAATGTTATTGAATTTTTTGACTAGGTCAGTAAAGTATTAGATAATGGGAGATCTGTAGACATAGCGGAGTACCCCAGGGTTCTGTACTTGGACCAGTGCTATTTAATATCTTTATAGGTGATATTGCCTGTGGCATTGAGGGTGAAAATATGTCTTTTTGCAGATGACACAAAGGTATGTAACAGGGTAGACACGCCTGGAGGGGTACACAAAATGAGGGATGATCTAGGTAGATTGGAGGAATGGTCAAGAGTGTGGCAACCGCATTTTAATGCCAAAAAATGCAAAATCATGCACTTGGGGTACAAAAACCCAAAAGCTCAATGTATTATTAATGGCAATACATTAGAAACTACTGAAAAGGAATGGGATCTAGCAGTCATTATTTAATGTGACTTAAAGGTAGCCAAGCAATGTAACAAAGCAATGAGAAAGGCAAGTCAGATGCTTGGTTGCATAGGGAGAGGAATTAGTAGCAGAAAGAGAGAAGTAGTGATGCCCCTTTATAGGTCATTGGTACGACCTCACCTAGAATACTGTGTTCAGTTCTGGAGGCCATATCTCCAGAAAGACATAAAAACATTAGAGACTGTGCAAAGAAGAGCAACTAATATGGTCCATGGCATGTGTCACAAATCATACCAAGAAAGGCTAGAGGGACTAAACATGTATAGCTTGGAGCAGAGAAGCTTTCAATCAGGGCCGGTGCTAGGTCTCTGGACACCCTAGGCGAAGTTTGGCCTGGCTCCCCCTCACCACACACATACCACACACCACTCCACCTACATGCACCGCACCTCCCATCCTTACCAATGAAACACCCAAGTTGTGAAAATATAATTACCGGTAAGTTTATTTTGAAACATACATAACAGAAACTGTTTTAATTATGTGTTGCAGGCCCCCCTCCCCAGTTTTAATTATGTATTACAGGCCCTGGCCCCCACCAATCACTTACCTGCTGTCACAGAGCCTAACTCCTCCGCGGCGCGCACTCTCTGCCTGAACAATGATGCAACGCGACCTTGGGGTCACGCCAGTGTCATTGATCAGCGAGGGAGGAGATGCTACGCGACCACCTAAGATTGCCTAATGGTACGCATGCGTAGTAACTAATATATGCTATCTATGTAGCGTTTCCTTACGTAGATTGCATACATGCAGTCTCAACACGGTGTCATGAATATAAACTGGAAGGTGGTAGATTCAGAGGAAATGTGTGGAAAAATTACTTATGAAGTTCTGATTGGATGAAACGCGTAGGGTCTGGACAAACCACACCTCCCAGAGATCTCTGTGTTCCAGGGTCCCTCGCAGACAGCAGGAGCATTGCAACTAGAATCCAGGATGCTGGTAATACTTACGTTGTTATCCTGTTGATCACCCGATTGTGTCTACATGCTGCTTTTGACTCGTTACATTGCTATACCTAGTAGCGGTTTTATGAATAAATTGGTATGCACTATGAAGCGCCCCTGTCCTTCCTTCTTGTGTTGATAGATTGTTGGAGAGGTCCAGAAAACCTTCTCATTTGTGGATTTGGAGACTGAGGCTAACAAGATAGCCTAGTGCTTTGTGAAGAAGCTGGTTTCGAGAGAATTAACTATATTGGAATCACCATTTGCAGTGACTGAGTACTACAGTGCGTGCTCTGCAAGAACCAGTGACACTATGAAATACTGTGCATTATATAAATCTTTTGGGTCCCTTCATGATCCAGTATTAATTTGGCATGCTGGTTCACACATTGACAAATGCTACTATACATGCTTGATAAGTCTGCTAAAATATGGACTAAACAAGAATTTCTATTGCTGTGCTAGATCATCTTGAATAATGTCCCCAAATAATAAACAAAAAGCAAAGAATGATGTTTCGAAAAAGAATAATACATTATAATTTCATATAATGTTTCCTTTTGCAAAAGGGTGATGGTGACCTTCTAATGTAATCTTTACCCTGGATCTACTAATATCTTAAAATGTTATTTTTGGATTCAGGGCACAAGTCGCATTGGATGCTGTAGTACTACTTATGCCCTGTTAACAAGCTTTTGGAATTAAACGATTTAGTCAAAGCCAGCTATTGGGAACAAAAGACAATTCCTCGATAAGGGTTGCCACTTGGCCGCTAAAATTGGACTTGTGGCCAATGTTTTCTTTAATAGGAACAAATAGATTAAAAGAAAACAGACCAGTATTTCCTTTGCAAAATAATAAAAATGCAAAGCCCAGCACTCCAAGGCTAAATATATCAGCAAACAGCAATTGAGTTTTCTCTGGAAAATATTTTATTGTGAGAACAGAACTCTGCAGCATGTTGATTTGGATCCAGTGGCTGTGTGCAAGATGCTGGCAGGCTGACAGCGGCATCAGCAAGAGCTGAATGTGCTTGGAAAAGGTATTGCCGTCTGTTCAAAAACCTCATCCCTCCTCAGTCACAAGAAGAGAAAATGCTCAGCCTGTTTTGGCATTGCCGCACTTTCTATATTTGTTTTTAAAATGAAGAACAGACTTTCAGCTCTATGTTTGACAATAAAACCATTAAATGCATGATGTAACAGATACAACAAATCATGTGAAACGTCAGAAGAGAAAGCAAAGACTTGTGCATTCTATAAATTATAGATGACAAACACATAGGCATTTAAATGTGTGGAATTATTGCAATATTTATTTGTATTTCTATTCATTAACTGGAATATTCAGATAAATATAGCTAGGCCCTGATTAACCCATTCCACAATTATATCTCTGTTTTATATTAGCCACTAAAGCAATTCAAATTTGATTAAGCAATGTGCTGTATTTATAGTGTTCATCAGAATAGAGCTTGGAAATTGGGACAAGTTGGCTGAGTTCTGATCCAGCCACCTCACATTTCATGTAACCAAACAATCATATTACAGAAGCCCAGCACATGAATTAGTAAACTCAGGAATAACAACAACAAATACAGACAAAGGAGGTTATTGGATAGAAAACACATATTCTGATGCAGATTTCCTACCTATGAGGTTGGTCATAAGCATTTAAATTGTACAGTAGGATCTTAGCTAAGTTCTGTACGATGCAGCATTTCACACAGAAAATCTTTAGGTTTAATACTTAAGGTAGGGTCTTGCTGGTGGATTCGCCATCCACACGTAGGAGAGCAGGGGGAGTGCCCTGCTCACCTACATGCGGGGCTGTGGATTAGCAATTCCATACAATAAAGTAAAATGACCATGTATAATTATGGTATGTATAAGTAAGTCACATGTATTGTAATATATCTTTGTTGGCCATACACATGCTGAACATGGATTTAAAAACATAATGTATGCTCAGTACCGTATGTTGGGAAAAATGACAAAGACAAATGCTGTGAATATACATACTTTGTATTTCTGTTTGTAATGCATGACTAGATCCAAACTCACGCAAAATGGTAATTTTTGTGTGTGCATGGACCTTTCTTTAGACCGTACTTGTAAAGTTTCTGCAGGCTTTCTGATGGCAGGGCAGGACAGGGCACTAATGTGAGTGAATTTTAGACTGAGGACGGCTAAGCGGTCTCATGTTGTAATCAGACTTCTGAACCTTCCTCACTTAAAATGGGGATGGCTCCAAATGCTTAAGATAGGGGTCAGGGATTATAAATCAGTGCATGCAGAGGGCGGAGCTAAGAGGTCAGTGGGGAACCAGGTCCCCAGATAATAATTAACGTTTTCAATGGTAAGCGGACTGGACCAAAAATTTCCGATGCAATTATCCTTCTCGCAAGCCATCACTCTTTTGGTGACGAACTATAAGCTTCTCTCACAATGGTCAGCATGGGTCTACATAGGTTTTTCCCCACTGTCCCTAATACATGCTGGAGATGCTCTGAGGCCCCGGGAACGTTTGATGGGACTGTCCATGAATGAGGCCCTTTTTGGACAAAGCTTTTGAAGCTTCTTGGCAGATGACTTAACGAATCACCCACAATTTTGGCTCATGAATTGGACCCCAGGGTCAATATCAAGCTTTAAGAAATCAATAGTACGCCACCTCATAAATGTGACAAAGACAGTCATCCCAGTTGGTGGAGATGTGGGGTCAACGAATACTTTATGTACATTGAAGACATAGCCTCCATTGGAGAAGCAAAGGGTGCGAAATTTAGAATGACCTGGCTCCCCTGGTTGAACTTAGCTAAACAACTATACCTCTGTAAATCAGATACGAGTAGTCAATATGGAGTTAGACGAGGCCAATCATCAATCACCCACCTCAAACACCCCTATTATGACGAATCTTATGCATGCCAGTGCAGTTCGAGAGAACTTTTTCTTTTTGATCTCCATCATAACAATAGCAACCAAAGTACAGTACTTTTTTTTTTTCATAGAACGCACCGGAACGGAGTTCCGGCACCTTTTTTCAACGGATTTTACAAATTTTAAAAAAAAATTTAAGTTTCGGTGGCAAAATCATTAAAACAGTGCATGCAGGCTGCTTGTGTGTCGAGTCCGATGCATGCGTACTTTGTCCGCGCTGGTTGTGATGGCACTGCTCGGCTTGTGATTGGTCATGTGGTTGCGTGTGAGTTCCGACACCTCTTTTCTGCCAAAATGTATGCTGCTCCTTTCACTCCCTCATCATTCCCCCTGTCCCTCCATCCCCCCATCTTCCCCTACTGTTATATGTTATTTTATTGGTTGATATGCGTAAGCCTGAAACATTTGATGTACAATTTTATTTTCTGCTAATGGAAATATTGTATGTACGTTTCTTAATATGTCTGTATTGTCAACCCTGTTCCTAATTCAAATAAAAATAGTTGTGAATGGTAGATTTTGGATTAATTTATGAAGATTGCTGTTGACTTCGCAGAACAAACATTTACCTTATTCAGAGGATTATTGTGTTATGATGCAAGTTCAGCAAGAAGTAGAACAGGCTTTGAGGAGGAACAAAAGGATTATATTTAGAACCAATCAAAAGCAATAGTGATGGAAAGATTTTGCATCAGGCAGCCAAGAAATTTTAACTGGATACATGGATGACATCTGTATATTTGAATATTTTTTTTACATGAAACTTGGAGTTGTAATACAATACATGCTGTTCTGGTTTGGGAGGAAAAGTCTACATTTGTAGTGTTTCCAAGCATTGTAAAATCCTTGTTTGTGCAAAATGGCAGATGAGCACTTACTGTTGGAAGAAGTGCACACATGGGAAAACATTGGACCTGATTCACACTTAAGAATCTTCTTAAAATAAGAACTTAAAGTCACTCCTGGACAAAACCATGTTGATTGCAGGGGGGATTAATTTAATTGTATTCTTTTCATGCAGGGATATATCTTTAAATTGCTTACTGCACACAGATACTGACCAGCTTTACTATTACACTGTTATTTAGGCTTGGGCTGGGAAATATCACCTCTCAACACTAGTACTGTTTGCAACAGATGAAATATGACTCCCCTGCAATCAACATGGTTTAGCCCAGGTGTGACTTTAAGTTCTTATTTTAAGGAAATTCTTAAGTGTGAATCAGGTCCTTTTTGTTTATTTGGGGTTTTGCATGGTAATTTCTATGACCAGTATAGTGCTTAGTAATAAATATTGGTTATTTTTTACAGTGGTGGTGATGAAGACTTTTTATTTTAAATACATTTTTATTTTGAGTAATATCCTAGTTGTCAACTCTCCCGGAGAGACTTCCAAAATTCAGGCATTGGTTTCAGAAGTCCTGTAGAGCAGGTAAATTTCCTGCATTTGGGCTTGATAACGTGGTTTAATACTCTATCAATGCTTTGATCCATATGGTTACTAAAAATGGATGGGGCTTGATTACATAATTTGTCACATCAAGCTCCTAACCACCATTAGTAACACTATAGACAACAGTACTGATTAGGAAGGGGATGGGATTTTAGGCAGTGATTTGAATTAAATCATGTCATCAAGCCCCACCCCCATACTGACATCTATTTATTACCTCCAAAGTCTCTGGCAAATGCCAAACGTCCTGCACGGTGTTGGGCTGTAAGCTCAACCCCCACCTGTGGACGTCGGGCCCTCATATCACCCTCATGGAGTCTGTTTCTGACCGTTTGAGCAGACACATGCACATTTGTGGCCTGCTGGAGGTCATTTTGCAGGGCTCTGGTAGTGCTCCTCCTGTTCCTCTTTGCACAAAGGCGGAGGTAGCGGTCCTGCTGCTGGGTTGTTGCCCTCCTACAGCCTCCTCCACGTCTCCTGATGTACTGGCCTGTCTCCTGGTAGCGCCTCCATGCTCTGGACACTACGCTGACAGACACAGCAAACCTTCTTGCCACAGCTCGCATTGATGTGCCATCCTGGATGAGCTGCACTACCTGAGCCACTTGTGTGGGTTGTAGACTCCGTCTCATGCTACCACTAGAGTGAAAGCACCGCCAGCATTCAAAAGTGACCAAAACATCAAATCATTGCAGCCCCCTCTTATATGTTTAAAGTCATCATTGCAGCCCACCGTATATACTATGTATCCAGCCATCAATGCAGCCCCCCTTTTATGTTTCCAGCCATCATTGCAGTTCCCCCTTATATGATTCCGGCAATCATTGCAGCCCCCTCTTATATGTTTAAAGTCATCATTGCAGCCCACCGTATATACTATGTATCCAGCCATCAATGCAGCCCCCCTTTTATGTTTCCAGCCATCATTGCAGTTCCCCCTTATATGATTCCGGCAATCATTGCAGCCCCCTCTTATATGTTTAAAGTCATCATTGCAGCCCACCGTATATACTATGTATCCAGCCATCAATGCAGCCCCCCTTTTATGTTTCCAGCCATCATTGCAGTTCCCCCTTATATGATTCCGGCAATCATTGCAGCCCCCTCTTATATGTTTAAAGTCATCATTGCAGCCCACCTTATATAGTAACCAGCCCAGCCATCATTGCAGCCCCCCTTATATGTTTCCAGCCATCATTGCAGCCCCCCTTATATGTTTCCAGCCATCATTGCAGTTTATATGTTTCCAGCCATCATTGCAGCCCCCCTTATATGTTTCCAGCCATCATTGCAGCCCCCCTTATATGTTTCCAGCCATCATTGCAGTCCCCCTTATATGTTTCCAGCCATCATTGCAGTCCCCCTTATATGTTTCCCCTTATATGTTACTATATATTACTACAATCACTGCAGGCCCTCTTGTATGCCCCAGTCATCACTGCAGAACCTCTCCCCCACCCTGTATGTCCTAGCCATTAGCAGCAAAAGTGGGAGTAAAGATAGTTAGAAAGGAGAAACAGAGTGGGAGGGAAGGGATGTCATGGAGGGGTGTGGGTCCGTGGTCAGAACGGCCTTTTCCAAAGTGAATGTTTTCTACCAGTTAATTCCAAATTTGCTCTGCATTCAAGAAATAAAAGATCCCCAGGACGAATCTGCAGTGGCGAAAGGTGAGTATTTCTCCAACCCTAACCCTTATCCTAATCCTCAACCTAACCCTCCCTTTACATTACTCTAACCCTATCCCACTCATCCCCGCAGCCTGACCCCACAGCCTGATGCTAGGACTCCCTTTCCCGTTGCCTGACCCTAAGACTCTCTTCCCCGCAGCCTGACCCCGCAACCTGACCCTAGGACTCCCTTTCCCGTTGCCTGACCCTAAGACTCTCTTCCCAGCAGCCTAACCATAAGACTCCCCATAGACTCCCCTTGCACATTCCCCGTCCTGTCCAGTCCGACATGTCTGCGGTGGTGGTTCGGTAATAATGAATGGGTAAGTTGCCAAAAAATAAATTTGGCATATTACCCATTCATTAGTAAAACTTTCTAATTAGTAATATTTTCTAAATAGTGACATCCGAAAATGAGCTTTCGGTGGTCTCTATAGAATTTTCTTTGCAGAGAATGCATCTCGTCACGGAGCATGGTGGAAGAGAAGTGGATGACAAAGTTAAGAACAGAGGGGTAGATCTAGAACTAAGTACGCCAGCGTCTTTATGCTAGCCGCTGATGTAAAAACACTGTTTTGTATGTACTGCACATGCGCGCGGCAGATGTTTACGCCATGTAACTCTGAACGTACGTACCAGGCTAGTATCAACAGCGTAACTACGTACGAAGGGTCGTTCCAACCATACAACACCCATAATTACACTTCGGAGGCGGGGTGAGGCATTTAAATCGTACAGTATGGGCGTGCTTAGGCAGGTACGTACGTGTATCCTTTATGTACGTCAATACTTACACTGTGTAAAGTTAAGGAAGGCAGGCAAGCGTACGTATACCTCGATTGTCATAATAATACATTTACATAATATCTATTTTTTTTTTACCCTGAAATGCCTCTTTATACACACTATGGTATCATTATGTGTCCATATTCTTATCTGTCCTTGCAGCTTGTATTGAATAATGTTATCCACCCATTCAGAAAATATGTGGTTAATAACAAGAAACCTGCAATATCAGCATTGAAAAGCCATGACTATAACATTTTTTTTTCTTCTTGGATACACACACATATTTTGAGGGACAACCTTAGCACAAAGTTTTATAGCAAATATCTGTGCTGCATGCCACTTGGTATATTTCAGAAACTGTAATGATGATCATTTATGTATCTCAAAATATACACAATAGCCATTTTTACACACACATGTGCATTCCAGACAAGTGTATACTCGGCCTGGAAACAGACTTACATGCTTGTACCCAGTGCTTTTTTTGTAAGAAAAAAGGTGCCGGAACTCACATCAACTCCCGCGCGACCACACGACCAATCACAAACCGAGCATCACCACAAGCCAAGCACTGCCATCACAACCAGCACGGACGAAGTACGCATGCATCGGACTTGACACACAAGCAGTCCGAATGCATTGTTTTAATGATTTTGTTGCCAAACTTTTAAAACTTGGAAAATTCGTCGAAAAAAGGTGCCGAAACTCTGTTCCGGTGTGTTCTATGACAAATAAAGCACTGCTTTTACCTGCATGGTATGGCACAAATGAAGATTCAGGTTTCATAATCTGATTTTGCTTATGGTAAGTACTGAAAAGGGCTGTGAGGCTCCCAGAGTCAATGAGCAAGATGTAAGGACCTGTCACTGTATGTGTGTCAAGTATTCATTTACTGTACATGGAAAGTTACATGTGTGTATCTAAATATAGACATGACCAATTGTGCATGTGTCAGTGTGTTTAATGGTCTTTGTGTCTGCTTATATTCTAAGTCGAAATATAATTAATGGACTTTAAAGACTAGTTTATATATTAAATAAAACCAAAACTTTTCTGCTAAATAATGTATTTTAGTTTAATATTCAGACTTGTGAATGTGCAGTTATTGTAAACAGCACTTGGGCCAGATTTATTAAGCTGCGGGTTTGGGAAAGTGGAGATGTTGCCCATAGCAACCAATCAGATTCTAGCTCTCACTTTCCTATTACATACTAGAGAATGTCAGCTAGAATCTGATTGAATGCTATGGGCTATACAGCTCTACTTTTCCAAACCCGCAGCTTAGTAAATCTGGCCCTTGCTGTTACGTAGTTTTATGTAGTGATTGAAGCAGTAAAATACAACCCTCAAAAGTAATTGCACCAGATAGAATAATATTGAATATCTTGGGCCTCAAATTTATATTTTGTATGATAAAGTGTAATCATTTTTATACTGTATATTTGATATTGAAATGATTGGGCCGGATCCTGAGTTAAATACGAGAGCATTTTTACGCTTGCTGCATGTATAATTTTGACTATCTGTATGTATGGTGTATGGGCCGGCAGATGTTAGGTGCCGTAACTCTGATCATATGTACATTCCATGTAACTACGTACGAAGGAGCGTGTCATCCCTACAACGGCCGGAAATACTGTCCGGGAGTGTATAATACATATGATTGTGTAAATACACTACAGGATCGTACTTAAAGTGAACTTAAGTCTGGATCTGGCCCAATGATAGTAAAGAGATTTGATTGGAATAAATTTAGCAAAATAGCTGCATCTTGCACTTGTGCTTCCTTACATGAGACATGGAAAAGTATTGCTAGCGTAGAAGTGACCAAAGTTAGGGTGTGTTTAAGAAAATCTGGCAGGTGCGGACTACAATAGAATAAAATATGTACCATAGAACATCTAGTACTTGACCCCTGGTGGAAGCTGACAACATTTCTGATTTGCTGACTGACTTGACACTGCTCATTTAAACATTCAGTTGCTTATATATTATTACATAATTTAAGAAAATGATAAAAAAATGTGTTTTTAATAGTACCCCCTTCCCCACTCCCCTTAATTAGGGGTTGTAATACACCTAGGATCTAGTTTCCTAGAGAATCTTTGTTGGAATTTCTTGACTAGCTGCTCCACATGAAGGTTCTTGGCAGCAACTCAGTCTCTTTCATACGGGCCGTAGCCTTTCAAGTGGACCAGATATTGTAATTGCCTCCTTACTCTTTCAGCGGCCGGATTTACTAAAGTCGTGATTGCTAAAATCGCTGGAGTTTGGCTATATTTACTGTAGTAAACTCACCGAAAAGTCGCCAGAGATGTAGGTTTTTCTAAATCATAGCCCAAAAATCGCCAGAGAAAATAGGGGTGGTTGTGAGAGGCGAGTTTGCTAAAATCACTGGCAGTTGGCCACCAAATAATCATTAGGCCTATAAAAATGACCTCACAAGAGCTAGCAACTGAGGGTTATTGTTATTTTATGTGCAATAGCGTTTCGTGGAAACCTGCTGCATAAAGCTTTTTTGGTAAGTGTATTAGAAAATCACAGACAAATGTGTTAAAAAAAATTGACAAATGTCACAAAAAATAATTTTATTTTACATTAACACAAGTGATGTAACATATAGCAACACTACTAAGTGTTAAAAGGTACTTACATACTGTAAGCATAGAGAAATCAACTGCTATGTGTCTCACTATAGACCAATATGGGGTCGTAGCTATCCTGTTCAATGGTGGAGATGATCATTCACCTATCTGGGGGTGCAAATAACCAAAAATCCTGTAGAACTTTATGCTCTTAATATCTCTACCCTTATAGGGGAGTTAGGGAGGATCCTGGAGGTATGGAGATGTTTAACATTAACTTATACTGGTCGGGATTTTAATCATAACCAATCCTTCTGACTCTGAGCTGGGAAAATTACATCACTGAGGCAGACTGAGGATTTGTTTGCACAATCTTCAACAAACACAATCAAATGGGGGATTAACTTTCCAAACATAGGACCTGATTCACACTAAAGAATCTTCTTAAAATAAGAACTTAAAGTCACACCTGGGCTAAACCATGTTGATTGCAGGGGAATCATTCAGATTTCATCTGTTGCAAACAGTACTAGTGTTGAGAGGTGATATTTCCCAGCCCAAGTCTAAATAACTGTATTAGTAAAGCTGTTCAGTATCTGTGTGCAGTAAGCAATTCAAAGGTATATCCCTGCATGCAAAGAATACAATTAATCCCCCCTGCAATCAATATGGTTTTGCCCAGGAGTGACTTTAAGTTCTTAATTTAAGAAGATTCTTAAGTGTGAATCAGGTCCTTAGTCAATTATAATTATATCTCTTTATTATGCCACCAGAGAGACTGGATTCAAAGATCAGAGATATACATGAAAACAGGTTTGGAGCAAGAATTTATTACAAGCCTTGCAGCATTTTTACATTTTACACGACCAAGAAATTCCTCTAGAAAGATAATACCCTGCTTGAGTCTGCATGTAGAGTTTGTAACATTCTTTGGCATCGCCATCAACTGAACTCACATATCTTCTTACATTTACCTCTATTGCAGAACCCAGGTTCTCAATCGGTTAATGCAGACTTCCCTTTTTGCAGTGTGGAGGTGAGGCAGTATTCATAGTATTGCACGTTTGGTTGATAAACATACAAAAAAAACCCTTAACATTTCAACAGGCAGTTGAAAAATTGTAATTTTGAAGAGATTTTTCCTTACTACTTCCTTACTACTTCCGAGCCCATCACTACATTGATTCTGTTCTTGGTTATCTATCTGACTTAGACTGACAAAACCCACTATATTCCCTCCTTTCTACCTTACTTCCTCAGCATAAGGCCATAACTGTACACTATAACTTGCTTCGGGAGGAGGTTGACCATGATTCTCTTCGAACAGGTTTAAAACAATGGCTATCTCACTTCCCTACGCTAACCACAATGTGCTTCTGAAGACACTGACAAATTCTTGTAATCAGTTCCCGCTAAGCAAATACAGAGAGTTATTTTTGAATGTCTACAATTGCACATGTTTTTTACCACATCGATACTTACTAATGGGATCAACTACATCACATCTTTATCAATGTATACAGAATAAACAGTGGTATAAGCACGGAGGCGTTCCTACACATATAAACACAGGATATAAAGTCTGTTCCTCAATATATCCTTCATTGGGATATGTATGTCAAAGTTCCAATGTAAACACTGGCTCAAATTGCAGTCAATTCCCTAATCGTAACGAGATGATTATACCGGCAAGACAAATGAACTCCTTCTGAGTCATACTTACAGTTCTGTAGCTTAAAAGGGTTGATATTCACAGTATTATATTGTCATTCATTTTATAAATGTATAAGGGAAGTTCCTTCCAACCCCTCTCTATGGAGGTTGGTGTGCAATTGTTTCTCCCTTTGGTTGTGTCTCTGCCTCAATCTCATTTTAGTACATAGTGCACAGTGTGCATATTAGCTGCTTGGTTTGGATTGCTTATTTCTTCCCTCTATACTCCTGGTGGAGTTACACTTTGATTATGTCACATCTTTGTCCGTGTTATGGTAAAATGGGGGCGGATCTGTTTCATTGTCTATAGAGCTGTCCTATAGTAACATGCTTTTGGTTAAGAGTTAGACAATATATTCTTGAGAATGTGTTGACAATAGTCCCCTCAGCCGTTAATTCTGCTGCAAAAAAGACGGTCCTGCAGGTATGGAATCACTCAGAAATTCCCCCACTGAATCTTTTTAAAAAGAAATTGCTCCACATATTTAGGATGGACTGGCTTGAGTCCTCTAGCACAAGAGGCTAAGATAGAGGATTTCTTTAATACCTGGCACACGTATACAAATTATTTTCCTTGGGCTACAAGGGAAAAATACATAAGGTTTTTTTCTAATACAAAGTGGTATGCCCTTCAAATTTTCATGGGGGAACACCCAGTACAGATGTTAATTTTATGTTGATGGGAAGGTATGAATTATTTTGATTCCTAAATGTGTGGGAGAAGATTTTGTATTAAAATAATTGAGAAATCACCTGCGCGGTAAACCACAAACTATATTTTAATAGTATGGAATCTGTATTTTGAAATTCTTGGCACCTTAATTGTTTTTAGATAGGTTACTAATGTAAGCTGAGCAGTTAATCTAATGCTCCTATGATGTCTTTTCAGGCAATATGGTTGTTTGCTGTATTTGTGATTTATCATTTGTTATGAAATGGATATATTTATTGATGCCATGTAATACGAAACATAGAAACATGCGTAGTCAGGGCCGTCTTAACAGAATTGTAGGCACTGGGCAAAGCAATACACAGGGGCCCCTACCCACCCATTCACAGGAATAAAAATGTCCCCCAGTATTCCCAAATCATGTCACTCCAGGCCCCCATCACGTGTCTCCAGTGTCCCAGATCCCCATTATGTCTTTCCAACCCCCCCAGTATTGCACAACATATCTCTCCAGCTCCCCAGTTCCCTATCATGTCTCTCCAGCTCCCCACTATGTCTTTCCAGTCCCCCAGTATTCCACAGCATGTCCCTCCAGTCCCCCATCTTGTCTCTCCAGCCGTCCAGTTCCCCATCATGTCTCGCCAGCTCTCCATTTCCGTATCATCTCTCCAGTCCCTCCAGTTCCCCATCATATCTCACCCACCCCCCAACCCCTGTATTACCCATGTGTAAACACTCCAGCCTGTTAGTATTTTTTCATTTCACTTACCTTTAGAAGTCTTCCCTCCGCGGTGCTGCTGCTCCTTCTCCTCCTTCCTAGTGACGCTGGTCTTACAGGAAGGAGCTCCTATGCGATATTCCATGCAGTATCACTGTCACAGTAAATATTACAAAGTCTGAAAAGAAATAACATTAGTAGCAGGATACACAGGTGCAGTAGTGATCTATGGTGAAGTACCATTTTGCTAAAATTATTCATTTACTGAGTCCAAAATAATTAAACTTAAAAAAATATAACAATCAGCATAACATTTATGTGTAAGGCTTAGTCCAGGTTAATTATTTATTATACCTCCCCAATTCAGATACATCCTATTTCCCAAATTACATATTACACTTCTGTAAATATTATACCTTTCCCCATATATGACTCCTGTTACATCCCCTTCCACACATTACACCATCCACCCCCCCTCTACAATTATACCTCCCTTAAAGTTGTTATCTCCACATATTACACCCCTACTCTTATCTGCCTCTTCACATATTACACCCCCTACTCTTATCTGTCTCTTCACATATTACACCCCCCTACTCTTATATCCCTCTCCACACATTACACCATACCCACCTCCCCTTCTTTAATATCCCTCTCCACATTACATATTACACATTTGCCCCCTCCTGGCTTCTCCCTCTCTACATATTACACCTCCCTCCTCTAATCTCCCTCTTCACATATTATACCCCTTACTCTTATATCCCTCCCCACACATTACACAATCCCCCCCCTCCTTTAATATCCCTCTCCACACATT
>WWET01008012.1:2593-14612 GCA_011038615.1 Limnodynastes dumerilii | reverse complement strand
AAGGTATAATATTTCCAGGAGAAGTGTAATATGTAATTTGGGGAGTAGGATGTATCTGAATGGGGGAGGTATAATAAATAATATGAGAAGAGGAAAATGTAATCTTGAGCCTAAAATTAACCTAAACTGAGCCTTACATATAAATGTTACGCTAACTGTTATATTTCTTTAAAGTTAATTATTTTGAACTCAGTAAATGAATCATTTTTGGTAAGTGGTACTTCACCCGGTTCCCTAGCGGGTAAGTGGTACTCAGCAAAAAAAGGTTGAGAACCCCCGCTGTAGACTAATTCCACCCAAGCCAGATTATCTGCCCAATTGTCTTAAAACGTATATGTAAACATTGTTCAGGTCCATAGTTCACTCTTACCGTTTGCCCATTCGATTGAAGGTGGTAGTGCTCACTTTCATCTGGAGTGCTTGACAAAAGGACCTACAGAAACTAGCGACAAACCAAGAACCACAGTCAGATACAATGTCGGAAGGTAATCTGTGTCTGACCGATCTGATTGATGAAGTTCCTAGCCAGAGGTTTGGCAGAGAGCAGTTCCTTAAGGGGTGTGAAATGGGCCATTTTACTGTAGCGTTCCACATACATATATAGTCATGAATTCTAGTAAGTCTATGATAAAGTCAATGGACAGATGCATCCATGAATGTCTAGCAATGTGCAAGGGATGGATGGACTGGAGGTAGGTAATATGGGGACTTGTTGCAGGCACAAGTAGTACAAAATAAGGAAAAAACAAAAGTATAGTCTGTCCCAAGTGCCTTTACAGCAGCTAAACAAAGGGTGTTCACTGGGTCCACAAACGCCAAAAAGATTCACAAATATTTGCTGTTGAAACACAACAAATGTTAGCTATAGCGCTATATAGAGAAATTCTGCTTTTCTGTCTTTCTGTATTTTAAACAAAATATCCTATTAGTTGCAAATGTTCTCTGAAGTCAATAAACGATTTTGTATATAACCCCAACTGTGTTTTACAACATGTTTCAGCCGTCTCCACAGTTTCAGTGAGAACCCCTT
Organism: Limnodynastes dumerilii; assembly: GCA_011038615.1. Classification (NCBI taxonomy): domain Eukaryota; kingdom Metazoa; phylum Chordata; class Amphibia; order Anura; family Limnodynastidae; genus Limnodynastes; species Limnodynastes dumerilii. The sequence goes on along the minus strand of WWET01008012.1, from coordinate 13,582 downwards.
GACAAGAGATGGGGAATTGAATAACTTGTTGGGAGGCAGTTCTTGTGGGGTGTGGTCCTGCATATGCAATAGTTGCTCCTGGAGATCCTGTGTGATGGGAACTCACCTACAGGAGGTGCCTTGACGCTGGGCAGGTGAGCTTAACCCAATATAGCTATATTGTGAACTAAACCTCCTTTTTATTTATGTGCTGACACATAGTGTTATTTAATGTATGTTTGGAGTGCCGGACCTCTTTTGTTCCTTGTATTTACATAGTGGTCACTTTGGTCCTTGGCTGCACCCTTATATTTATATATACACTTGCACATATTTAATTTAGTGGATAGAAGCGCGGCCATTTCTCTTGCTACTGTATATAACCCCAACTGTGTTTTACAACATGTTTCAGCCGTCTCCACAGTTTCAGTAAGAACCCCCTTGACAAGAGATGGGGAATTGAATAACTTGTTGGGAGGCAGTTCTTGTGGGGCGTGGTCCTGCATATGCAATAGTTGCTCCTGGAGATCCTGTGTGAGCTCTGTAATAATGATGAAATAAGGAATGATGGGTTCAGAGACATGGGCGTGCTCTAGCAGAAATAAGATAATGCATCTGCTCAGCAGTTCAAGTCTGGACAGTAGGTGATGATAAAATTAAATTGAGTAAAAGAACATGGGCCATCGGATCCTTTTTGTGATCTGTGAGCACCGTGATGACATGATGACGTGATGAGTGTTAAAGAATATGCTGAGGTAAAAGTTTGCTTCAGGTCCTTGAACATGTCCACTGCTTTCTTGAACCAGTTATAGGGATCAGTGTGTGTCTTGGTTAAATCTGAGATTCGGGCAATCAATGAAGAAAAGAATCTAATAAATGGTTTATAGTAATTGGAGAAGCCCAAGAAGCACAGATTAAAGGTTGGAGGGTTGCACCCATAGGATGGCCTTCACATTATCCATGTTTACTATTGCTTTATGCCTTTAGGAGTGATAACATACACCTGAAAGACCACCCGAGACACTTCAAACTCACATTTCTACAACTTAGTGTAGAGTCTGTGTTCTCTGGCTTGAGAGACTACTTAACAGACGTGAGAGATCCAATGAATAAATCAGAATGTTATCAAGTTTCACCACAATGAAATGACCCAGGAAATCCCATAATGCATCAATAATAAAGTCTTGCAAGACCGCCAGGGCATTAGAGTCCTAAGGGCATTACCAAATTCCTGTAATGCCCAGATTCTGTGTTGAAAGCGGTCTTCCACACATCACAAATGTGCTCTAGGGGTATGGTTGCTATGGACAACAACTCCAATTTTCCTTTCCCGCAGTTTAGTAAATCTAGCCCCAAGTGCACACCTTTCATAGTGATCTTGTTGTGTTCATGATAAACAGTGCATGGTCTGAGACAGCTGTGTTTTTTTCCCACAAAGAAGAATCCCGCTCCCACTGGAGACTAGGGGATTGAATGAACCTTTCTCTAGATTCTCCTGGATGTATTCCTTCATGGCTTTGGCTTCTGAGCGAGACAGTGAAAACAGTCTTCCCTTGGGTAACTTGATGCCTGGAATGAGATCAACCTCTCCAGAGTCCCTGTGGAGGTTGTATTTTGTTAGCCAAGAATGTCCAAGTATTATCTGTGCTGCTGGACAGTTAATAATTAAGCTGATGATTCCAAGCCGATGATAGAATTGTTTTCTTATTGACCATGCCCCCCTCCCTTCCAAGAGGCCATACAGCCGATGGTAGAGGTTCTGTGGCTTTCTTAGAAAAACCATAGTGATGCTGCGGATGGGCAACACGAGACAGGAGGCTGCATCACTATAGGTTTCTCTGTTGAATAATCTCTCCAGAGTCCCAGTCAATGTGAAGGTTGTATTTTCTTAGCCAAGGATGTCTAAGTATCATCTGTGCCACTGGACAGTCAAAAATCAAACCTATGATTCCAAGCCGATGATATTTCTTATTGACCATGCCCCCCCAAGAGGAGCTGTCCACCAAGATGGCAGGTCATGATGGGGTATTTCAGGTCCACCATAGACACCCATCCAGAAAGTTCCCTACAGCACCGCTATCACCAGTATGTTTTTGGCAGGAGGAAACTGGAGCACCTGGAGGAAATCCATGCAACACTGGGAGAACATACAAACTCCACACAGATAAGGCTTAGTTCGGGAATTTAATCCATGACATCAGAGCTGTAAGCCAAGAGTGCTACTCTCTGACATTATGACAGAGACACAAGGGATGGACAAGAAACTGCAGCACTCAACAATCAATAATCACAACCAAAAAGCACGAGAGCTCAGGAAGAGCCTAACGCTATAAACAGCAGTGTGGGATAGCGCTGTCAGTTCTCAAAAGGAGGCTACTGACCAGGGATTGGCCAGCAGCCCTCTCGCCTGTTTCAGTGATTGGCTGATGTTCTGGCTGTTAAGTAACAGTCAGGACACCACAGAATTGCAAAGAGGGGAGCAAGCACCCACTGGAGAAGCTGTGGATGACACTCCCACGTGACCAATTTGAAGAAAACGAGGGAAAGCAATGGCAGCGGGGACAGTTGAGTTCAGCATGTAACAACATGAATATTAGTCAGAATTCTGTATCCTCTGCCAGGTGCCTGAAGTAAGAGGAAGAAAATTGAGAAGCAGATAAGAGGCAAGTGAACAGTCTCCTTCTTCCTCTCTCTCCACCCCCCTTTATCTCTCCCCACACACACATATTTATGCATACATATACATGCTTACATATATATATATATATATATATATATGTATATATGTATGCATATATATAGAGAGAGAAGATATTCACTGTCAGCCAGTACTTGCAGTTTCAAAGGGGGTGAACGTGGCAGCACAAACGTATCTGTAATGATCGACTGTGAGGGCCAGGAAGTTGCTGTACTCAGGCCCAGAATTTCTCTTGTTCCTTTAAGTCTTGCTAACCCTGACTCACTGTCACCCTGTGTGTCTCCACCCACCACTCTCTCCCCTATGTCTCTCTATCCAGCACGTTTTTTTTGTTTTTTTACCATGTGCAGGGCCGGTGCTAGAATGTCTGGCGCCCCCTGCAAAAAATACATTTGCGCCCTTCTCCCATCATGTGTTTCCAGCCCCCCCCCTCAGTACTCCCATCATGTATCTCCAGCACCCCCCAGTACTCCCATCATATGCCACCAACCCCCCGTACTACCAATACCATCATGTGCCACCAGCCCCCCCAGTTCTCCCATAATGTGCAACCAGCCCCTCCCTAGTATTCCCATAATGTGACACCAGCCCCCCCAGTACTCCTATCATGTGTCACCAGCCCCCCCCCCCTAGTATTCCCATAAAGTGACACAAGCCCTTAAATTGTTTTTCTACTTACCTGGAGTCTTCGTCCGCTGCGCTCTTCTCCTCAGCTCAGCTCATACAGGAAGTTCCTGTATGACTGTCTGAGGCAGTTACACAGAGCAGCTGATATCAGCTGACCTATGTAACTGCCACAGCAGCTCATGCATGAACCTCCTGTATGAGCTGCCTGCCAGTCTCCATCTATGGCAGAGGGCAGTAGCAAACGCAGGATTTGGCGAGGGGAAGGGGTTTCTAAATACCCAATGGACACACAAACACACACACACATACATACATACATACATACATATATATATATATGTCACGTCTCGCGGCAGAAGCCACGTTACTTACCCCGTTAGAAGACTCCTTGCGGCTGTTGCCGCGCTTCGTTCCCGGCGTCTGGCCTCCGGCGGTCCCCGGCGTCCTCGTGAAGTGCTGGGCGCCGCCATCTTGGAAGACGTCACGTGACTCCTCCGGCCAATCCTGAAGCAGGCCGGGGGAGCACGTGTCTGAGGAGCCAATCAGCGACAGGGGCGGGCTATTTAAACCCCTGTCAGCTGTTACCTGGTGCCAGATCTTCGTGTCTTCTAGCCTAGGAGCCTGGTTTCCGTTTTCCTGTCACTTAGCATCATTCAGCAGTTATACCTGCCTGTCTATACCTGCCTGCCTATACCTGGAGCAGCCATACCTGCATATACAATTCCGCACCTTGGGCCTGATCCAGAGCAACGCTCGCAAGCGAGCGTACGATGAGCGTATGCGAATTTTCGTCAAAAAATTCGCAATGCGCATGCCCAGTATGACAGGTTCCGGTCGCCCGCGCGTCATGAGCGAATAGCGGGCGTATCGTTAGCGTATTTTTCGCTCGCCGGGCGTATTTTTTTTACGATGGTCGGCTGGGCGCCCGTTTTACTACAGGGAGGCGGGGATAGCTATTTAAATTGTACAGTATGGGCGTGCTAAGCGTATTTTCTCAGCGTATTTTCTGCGAATTTTCGTACGGCCGACGGTCGTACCCAGTGTAGGGTATAGCCGCCGTAAGCAGGGATTTTACTATGGGAGTGCTAGGGGCGTGTAGGTTGATACGACGAGCGTACGTTCGCATTCGCCCGTCGTGCGAATTTTCGTAGCGCTGGATCAGGCCCCTTGTCTTCTGAACTTCCATGGAACAAAGAAGCCCTGATGTCAATTTACCAGGAGGGACTCTCTGATCGAATCAAGGACAGATTCCTGTCCTGCGTCACACCTACAAACCTTGACTCCCTGATCTCTACCTGTGTACGTATCGACATACGACAACAAGAACGTCGGGCTGATTGTAAGAGGATGACCAATCCAAAAATGGTTGCATCACATCGTCCTAGATCTCCTGTTCCTACAACTGAAGAGCCTATGCAAATCGGCAGATCTCGTCTCACTCCTCAGGAGTGACAACGGCGGATCAAGGACAATCTGTGTCTTTACTGCGGAGAGCCCGGGCATACTCGCTGGCAGTGTCCTAAGCGCCCGGGAAACGCCCGCTTCTGAGTGATTCTGAGGAGGTCAACCCTGGACTCCCTATTCGCTCCTCAAACCTTCGGGACTCTTTAATTCCAGTGTACATAGTTTTAAGATCTCAGCACTTTGAATATTCTGCTCTTCTGGATTCGGGGGCTGCAGGGAACTTTATTACCACATTCGAGTAGTGGAAGAACTTCAAATTCCCACAAAACCTCTTCCTGCTCCAATGTATATTACCGCAGTTGATGGTAGCCGTATTCCTGGAGGATCCATTTCCCATCAAACCCTGCCGCTCATTCTCCGGATCGGACCACTACATTCAGAGACTGTACCGCTTTTAGTTATCTCTGAGGCTACTTCTCCTCTCATCCTTGGTCTTCTATGGCTTCAATTCCACAATCCTCATGTGGACTGGAACACTTCCCAAATCCTCAGTTGGGACTCCAACTGCTTCCGTGGCTGCCTCTCTAAGGTGACACCTTTACGCTCCACTGAAAAGAAAAACATTAAAAAGAAAGACATTAAACTTCCAAAACCATATCAACATTTTGCTGATGTCTTCTCTCCACAATCCGCTGACAAATTACCTCCTCATCGTCCCTGGGACTGTCCAATTGATCTTATTCCCGGGTCAAACCCTCCACATGGTCGGACCTATCCTTTATCAATCCCCGAGACCAAAGCAATGTCAGACTACATCGCTGAGAACCTTCAACGTGGCTTCATACGACCCTCTACTTCTCCTGGATTCTTTTTTGTTAAAAAGAAAGTTGGGGGACTCCGTCCTTGCATTGATTACAGAGGCTTCAACAACATCACAATAAAAAACCGGTATCCTCTTCCTCTCGTCTCCGAAATGTTCGATAGAATTCAAGGCGCTCAAATTTTTACCAAGTTGGATTTTCGGGGAGCCTACAACCTTATTAGAATCCGTTCCGGAGATGAATGGAAAACTGCGTTCAACACCCGGGACGGGCATTATGAGTACTTGGTAATGCCCTTCGAACCCAGCAACCCCCCAGCCGTCTTCCAAAGCTTTGTTAATGAGATATTCAGGGATCTTCTCAATCAATCTGTCGTGGTGTATCTAGATGACATCCTGATATTCTCACGGACCCTGGAAGAACATCGCCTCCAAGTCAGGGAGGTGTTGTCCCGACTCCGTCATCACCATCTTTATGGAAAATTGGAAAAATACATCTTCAAAGTCACAGAACTGGCATTTCTTGAGTTCATCCTATCCGTATGGATCCCGCCAAGGTTCAAGCCATCCTAGATTGGCCCCAACCGACGACCACCAGGAAAATACAAAGGTTCATCGGTTTCGGTAATTTCTATCGGAGATTTATTCGAGACTTTTCCACCATCATGGCACCCATCACCTCCCTGACCAAGAAAGGGGCCAACCCCTCCAAGTGGCCTTCGGAAAGTATCTCAGTTTTCCACAAACTGAAGGAAGCCTTCTCTACAGCTCTTGTTCTCCGCCAGCCGGACCTCTCCCTCCCTTCTGGAAAGCTTTATGCTCTAGCCTGGGAGTGAAACTTATATTCTCCTCCGCTTACCATCCTCAGATCAATGGGCAGACTGAAAGAGTGAATCAAGACCTAGAAACATTTATTCGTCTGTATGTCGCATCCTCCCAAGATAATTGGGTCGAACTACTACCATGGGCAGAATTCGCTCATAACTTTCAGTACCACGAATCTCTGGATACCACACCAGTAACATATGGTCTACATCCTAAAGTACCTAATTTCTCTGCACCTCCCGCTTCTCAGGTTCCTGCTTCCGAGGTCCTCCTTAGAAAATTTGCTGAATCTTGGAAAAAAGTCAGGACATCCTTGTTGAAAGCTTCGCAGCGGTATAAAATTCAAGCAGAGCGGAAGAGATGGGCAGTTCCTCTGTTGCGCCCTGGAGATAAGGTCTGGTTGTCCTCTAAAAATCTCCGCCTTAGAGTTCCTTCAATGAAATTTGCACCCAGGTACATTGGCCCTTTCAAAATTTCCAAAGTCATCAACCCTGTGGCATAATAGCTGGATCTTCCACCTTATCTCCGAGTGCCCAAAGTGTTCCACATCTCTCTGCTCAAGCCCTTGGTCATCAACAAATTCTATTCTCCCATCAGGAAGCCTTCTAAAGTTATTGGCTCTGACAAGGATGAATTTGAGATTAAAGAAATTGTGGATGCTCGAAATCGATATGGCTATCTCCAGTACCTCGTAGATTGGAAGGGTTTTGGTCCAGAGGAACGTGCATGGATCTATGCATCGGATGTCAAAGCACCTAGACTTATTCAGAAATTCTTTGCTAAACATCCCTCCAAGAATCAGTTGAGGTGTCCAGTGGCCACCCCTATGGGAGGGGGTGATGTCATTTCTTACCCTGTTAGAAGACTCCTTGTGGCTGTTGCCGCGCTTCGTTCCCGGCGTCCGGCCTCCGGCGGTCCCCAGCGTCCTCGTGGAGTGCTGGGCGCCGCCATCTTGGACGATGTCACGTGACTCCTCCAGCCAATCCTGAAGCAGGCCGGGGGAGCACGTGTCTTAGGAGCCAATCAGCGACAGGGGCGGGCTATTTAAACCCGTCAGCTGTTACCCGATGCCAGATCTTCGTGTCTTCTAGCCTAGGAGCCTGGTTACCATTTTCCTGTCGCTTAGCGTCATTCAGCAGTTATACCTGCCTGCCTATACCTGCCTGGCTATACCATCCTGCCTATACCTGGAGCAGCCATACCTGCTTATACCTGCCTGCCTATACCTGCCTGCCTATACCATCCTGCCTATACCTTTAGATCTGACACCTCAGCCAGAACTAGATACCGATTATTTTGGATAGATATACTTTTTACTGCACCCCCAGCCGTTTTTTATCAATAAAGGTGGATAACATATGACAGGACAGAAAACTGCACAGACCACTTTTTTCAGATATTCTACCAAACCACTGTGGAGACACCCGGAGACGGGTTTCCGTCACTGATGAATTCGTTACAGCTGCTCTAACAACTATACCCCAGTATCTGAGGATTCGAAATCTTGAGGCAAAGACATCCTGAGACGGGTGTCCGTCACTCATAACAACTACAACTCAGTACCTAAGGTTGCACGCATCGTTTATCAAGCTCCACGTTTACTTTCAGCCTGTACAAAGAGAAATTTTCTCCAGAGGAGACGTATGTAACAAACCTCGGTTACCAGTGGTTAATTACTCACACTTTGGACTTGTATTACCACTTGCTACACTTTTTGAGTCTGAGGCTAACATCTACCCTCTATCAGCTCTACGTTCTGTGAGTTCATACACAGAGGCACTTTTCTCAGAGCAGACGCTCGTGATAATCTCCATCACAGACGGATTCCATACACAGCGGCTTGTCCTTTATATTTGGGATATACACTACAGTATATGTGAGTAGATACAAATTTCTGTGCATACTATTTGTTATCATCCACCATCAGAATTTAATTTGCAATAGCTTGTACTATCTCCCTTTGGGAGTCATTTCCCCTGTGGATATTGACATTCTCAAGTGTCTCAAGTGGTGCAGTTAATGGACTGATTTGATTCCTTCCAGGCAGTATTATATATTTTTGTGATATTTTTTATTTTTGTTTTTTTATTTTTTGGGAACGTTCCTTATGATATTCTCTATAATTCTGAGCTCAGTGAATTCTTTTTCTTTTTCTTTTTCACAAATGGACTATTGATTTTTCTGCCAAAAGTTACCTATTAGCCCTGGCTTCCATTTCTATTCTTTGTCAGATTCTATATTGTTATATTTTAGTGTAAAATTGTCTATTGTTAACATGTATCTTTTTAAGGTGTATTTCTACTCTTTTATATTTACCTCAAGGCGCTTCCTTCTTTTTCCTATACCTGGAGCAGTTATACCTGCCAACACCTACCTGCCTGTACCTGGCGCAGTTATATCTGCCAATACCTACCTTCCTGAACCTGTAGCAGTTATACCTGCCAACACCTACCTGCCTGTACCTGGAGCAATTATATCTGCCAACACCTACCTGCCTGTACCTGGAGCAGTTATATCTGCCAATACCTACCTGCCTGAACCTGTAGCAGTTATACCTGCCAACACCTACCTGCCTGTACCTGGAGCAGTTATATCTGCCAATACCTACCTGCCAACTTCTACCTGCCTTTACCTGGAGCAGTCCTATCTGTCTACACCTACCTACTTGAAATTGCATATTACCTACCTGCCGGACCTGCAGTATACCTACCTTCCAGCCTTGCAGTACATCCGTCAGCCTGATCCGCAATATACCTACCTGTTAGAGACTGCACATCAATCCGGTCTCACTTTGCCCATCTGTCTGGGTGGAATCTTCGTCTATCTCTTCAGGGCTCATATGCGCCACCATTATTTAAAACCGCCCAGTTTCTTATTCTCCACTTCCGCTTGCCAGCCCAAGCCCAGTGCGGATCGTCTTCAGAACGTGACTATATATATATATATATATATATATACACACATACATACATATGTGGTGCCCCTGGGTAAGGTGCCCCTAAAATGAGTGTTTAGAAAAATAGTACCTTGGGAGAGTTGCTCCTGTAGAGATCCTTGCACCGTCAAGTGTGTATACCGTTGCCTAGCAACAATCAGCAGTTAGGGGCTGGTGACCAGAGGAGGCACGCGGAGGTTCGAGAGGATTCTGGGACTGGCGCTAGGCTACGGGGGTTGAAAGAGGCAGTTAAGCGGTAAGGAGAGTTAGACGGGCGCTGAGGAGACTGAGAGAAGGAAGGGAGTGTTTAAGAGCTGGGAAAGTAAGGCAAAGAAGGCCAAAGAGATATCGGAGATTCAGGACAGCTGAGAGAATAGAGTAAGAGAAGAGGACAGAGTCTGAAATAAAGAGGCTTCTGACTTACCCATAGTGAAGATCCAGGAAGCCTTAGAAAGGTGGTGAAAACGGCTATTGTGACGGCGCTGTAAGGAGGCTGATGCGGCTGAGATGAGAAGGTCGGAGACTGCAGAGAGTGACAGTGAGAGGATGAGACAAAGCCGGAGAGAGATTGAGGAGGCTGGGGACAATAGAAGGTGACAGCAGGTGTCCCAAAGAAGGAAAGGAATAGACTGAAATAGAGAAATTGAAAGTAACAGCAGAGAGAAAGAGAGAGAGAGAGGAAAAGGAGACAGCTGAGTGAAGAGACTTACCTGCATGTATCTCAGACAGCTCTGAAGAATTCCGGGGTGTGCTGTGAGTTACAGAGGCCTGGGACAGGTGTAGTGGATCATACTAGCTGTGTGGGGATTGAAGGAGCAGACTGTGTTACTAGAGAAGGGGAAGCCGTGATGGGAATAGTCAGGAAAATAGCTACACATAAAATAAGATAAATGTGCAAATAGCTAACCACAGTAATTCAGTAGTGGAGACCACTAGATAAGGGATTTGTAAAATAGGTACTTGTTACTTTGGGATCCCCATTTAGCAGTCTTAAAAGGTATAATATAATCAATTTATACACTGTGCTTGTGCAATTTCATCCAAGGACTGTAACAGGCTTAAAGAGTTTATAAAGACTGGATAGGAATGTTGTTATAATTGTTATGTAATTATTTTATGGTTACAATTCTCTTAGAAATGTGTTATTTTAATGTGTATTTGTACTATTGGCATATGTGTAACTTTAGGACTGTGCTAGTTAGTTAGTCATAGTAATTGCTAGTTATATTTACATTTGGATTTCTAGTAGAGAAAGAGGTCTTAATTAAAATAGTTAAACTGTATTGTCAACCTTTGATGAGAAATATTCATAATTGATGTCTTAATGAAAATGTTCAAATGTAATGTATAGATTGTGATGTAATGAGAAGCTGTTTATTTCTTTAATATTGTGATTTATATACCTTTTGAATAATAATTTAAAGAGCAAGTTTTCTGGAAATGCCCCATTCATAACTTTGAGTAAATCGAATTCTTAAAACTCAAAGCAGTTGTCCTGGTCTCAAATTATTTCCACACTCGGCTTCACTGAACCGCAAATCTCTGTAAAAAAATACTTATTTATAAGATCTTACAAGAACCTGTTACCATCACCTGTGTTCTGCGGGTCATCACACATACATACATAAAAACACACACACACATATATGCAAACACATATATATATATATATATATATATATATATACATACATACATACA
>WWET01008011.1:0-10550 GCA_011038615.1 Limnodynastes dumerilii | reverse complement strand
ACTATCTGATTTATCACCCTTTGAAATAGTGTGTTTGATAAAGATTGGAGGAAATCATGAGGTGTATCGTTCGGGGCATATATGTTAACTAAAGTGTATTTGGTTTGCCATATTTCCGCTTCTAAAATTAAGACCCTACCCCCCAGGGTCTTTCAACTGATCCAAGATCGTATATTGTAAACTGTGGTTAAAGAAAATAGCCACCCCTCTGGCCTTTGAGTGAAAATTTGCGGTTACACATTCCGCTATCCAAGATGCCCTTAAGGCCACGATGTCCCCCTCCCTCCAATGCGTTTCCTGGAGAAATATGATGTCTGAGCGGAATCTGCTGAGCTGATCTTTTTCCTCTTTATTGGACTATTAAGGCCATCAACGTTCCATGAGAGGATCTTAATTGTTGATGGTTTCTGAGAAGTTGGATTGCTTGGGTTTATATTAGCCTGCATTTAGTGTGATGTTGTAAGAAGTTAACCCACTAGATATAGATACGTTCCTACCACAATGGATCCCACCTTCCAGAATCAAATAACGATGAATCTGCCTGGCACCTCCTGATCCATCCCCACCGGTATTGAGAAACAGACCTGTAACAATGCAATAACATAACATGCGTACGTTTTTGAACAATATGATGCTTTTTTTTAACAATTTTTTTATAATTCTTAACCAAGAAGTGTTACTATGCCCCATTATGTCTTCAGAGGCACAGTAGAAATCACTAATAAAAACCGTTAGAAATAACAGGAGGAAAATCTGGTTTAGTGTGTAATCAGTGAGAACCAAGTTTTTCTTTTTTATGATTAGATAACCGAGGATAACATTACTATCACTCTCTTCTATCTGGGTTGTCAGGTCTAGGACCTGCATTACCCATTAAATGCGCTTTTGGTTTCTGCGGATCTGTAAAGAACAGGGTCTCAGCGCCCTCGGAAATTCTCAAGCGGGCTGGGTAGAGTAAAGCGAAACGCTTCTGTTATTCTACCAAGAACCGACATACCTCAGAAAACTCTTTGCGCTTCTGAGATACTGATGCCGAGAAGTCCTGAAATATGAGGATCCGCTGTCCCTCCACTTATAAGTCTTGTTACTTTCGGTATGCTGACAGAATTTTTTCCTTGTCTCTGTAGTCCAGAAACCGTAATTACTGGTCTAGGCTTATTCTGTCTACCTTGCCTTTCTGGGCCTAATCTATGGGCTCTCTCTATGGGGAGGACATTAGTATATTGAAAAACCCCAAGAGACTGTGGTATTCATTTTCCAACATATTCCATCAATTGCTGACCCCTTACTGTTTCAGGAATTCCTATAAATCTCAAATTATTTTGGCAGTTTCTATTCTCCAGATCCTCCATTTTATCTGAGAGGGTCTGAATCATAGTAGCTTGTGTTGTGAGACGTTCCTGCATATCCCGCATTGTATCTTCTGTGTCACTAGTGCACTGCTCTACTTCAGTGAGCCTCACACTATTTGCTTTGATTCTAGCTAACCTGATGTCAAATTTGACCTGTAGGTCCTCAAATCTCTTATCAATAAGGGGCATAATAATTCTCAAGAGCTCCTGAACCAATTCCGCAATTGACGGTGTACTAACAGCCCTTGAGCTCACCGGGACCGACAGGGCTAGATTATGGTCCTCCTCCGAACGTTCCGGTGAGGATGGAGCTGAAGAATTAGACTTAGAAGGAATATTTCTCTGTTTACCCATTTTGTTTGCTGGTGTGGCTAATGACTTAGAAGACCCAGACTTGTCTATAAATCTATCCATACCTTTGCCAACGTTGTGGCGTGAACGTGTGTTTGCCAGAGTGATAGTATAATCTATTAGAAAACTTGGTTCAAGGAGCAGATAAATTGAAGTGGTTTTCCTCCTTGAGAGAAATTTAGGTTACATAGTATATCAATATATTTGCAAGCAATTAAAAGAAGATTAAGAACAGTTTACCTACGGGGTTTCTTGCCCCAAATATTTTACTGATAGCCTAACAATCTCTTGAGAAAATTAAATGGTTTTTAAATGTGAAAATAAAAGAAAAGAAAAGATAACAACAAAAAAAGAAAGAGAAAGGAAAAAAATAAAAAATAAAATAAACTCCTGAAAACTCGAAGAAGCAACAACCTAGACCCTCTGCCTCTACTTATAACTTTGGCCTTTGTCTTAGAATATCTGGTCACACAGTGAGTCCTTAGGCAGCAGATTAGAAGCCAAAAAGCAAAGAAAAACAGTGGTAATTAGCAGGCTCAGTCCAGCAACACTATAGCTGCCTCTCGTGCCACAGCCCTATATTGCTCAGGACTAACCTTACTGCAGTTCGGCTAGTAGTCAGAAGTGGCTGCCAATGTCCACTATAAGTGACAGAGTTGGGTATAATATGGTGTCATGCACCCTCCCGACTTCCCTCTATAGCCAGTCCTCTGTATACTCTGTTTAGATTGCACCTCACTTCACTGGATCAAAAATGAGCTGCTGCTGCAATGTTATCAAAGCTAACTTTGCAATCAGGCTGTCTCTCACCATGTAATCACTCCCTGGTACTGAGTAAGGCAAAGGTGCGTCTGGCCCTTTATCCAACCTCAAAATGGCGCTACAGCCTTTTCTTCTTCACTGGGCCCGATGCCCCATACCAGTCCCGATGCTACCGCTGATTTGGTGCCCCTTGTTGCATGAAGCTCACGCTATCCTTCCTCTGATCTCCCCCAGAAGCTAGGGCCCTGTAGTTATGGCTAAGGTAGTTTAAATGGTAGGCCTCCGCTCACCGCCTCTCCCGCCTGGAAGGGCAAGATGGCCGCCAACCCCACAAGGCCGCTTGGAGGGATGGTACTCTAGCGAAACTGGCCCTCCAGGAAACAGCTCCGGTCCGGCTTCAGCCCGATCACCACCAGCTCCTTTCCCCTCGCAGCAGGATTCAGGGTGCAGGACGCAACTTCTTCACCGCCGATGCTCGCCCAGCGCCACAAGGCCTTCCGTCTCCCGCCAATCCGCTCCTGACAGCACCTTCCAGCCCACTGGGCAACGTCTCCAGCTTTGATCGTCCCCATAGGCTCTGACTCAGTCTTACCCGACCTTGGCTCCTCGCCTTCCAACTGGTCCCATCCGACACTTCTCGCATCTCCGTCCGGCTTATACCAATGCTCACCCGTCAGGTAGGCCTTCCGCTTGGAGGCAGACACCAGTGAATATAAGCCCGCAGGTGTTCAGCTAGCGATCCCGGTGCTTATTGATGTAAATCCGTGGAGTTATCCCCTGTCGCCAGCTTTAATAAATCAAGCCAGCAGGAGCCGAAATAAAACGCGGCTACCCTGGTATGCCGCTCACCGGAAGTCGGCCTATACCTGTTATTTACAAGTCATGCTCCATGTCCTCCTCCATCTTCCCTCTCTCCACCCTCCTAACAATGGTGTCTATACCTGTTATATACAAGTCATGTTCCATGTTCTCCTCCATCTTCCCTATGCAGTTTCTGCAATGCTTGAATCTATGAGTTTTATGCCGATCCAGGATATGTTGAAACTATTAGTCATTATACAAAGCAATGCTGTATCCTATAAAGCCAGATTCTAAAATAGGTGTTTTTCCTGTAGGTCAGGATCTAGTTGAGCAAAAGGTACTTGTAATTACACAAAGTCCAACTCTGACAATATAAAGTCACATACATTATTCTTTGTCTGACACAAGGCCACAGACATTTGCCTCCTGAACACATATCAGCAATTCAGGAAATAATGGAACCATGAATGAAGTAAAACTAGGAGGGTGTCTAGGAATGGTGGCTTCTACTAGCTTACAGCCTGTCCGTATAACAAAACTGCAGTCCCTGATCCATGGTCCATAGTGACTCAAAGTGCTGACTCATTTCTACAACTGAACTAAGTGGTTAGTCAGTGCTCCGGCACCTGTCATTCCAAATGATGGCTTTTTCTCTGTTCTGTCATGAATACATGTGACGGGTGTGTGTCCCCACTTAGAACGATAGGGCCGTTTTCTACCAGCCAGTTTTGAACTGGCTGGGATTTCGATTGCATATGCCTCGATGAGCCATAGCAATCGATCCACGGAGCACCGAGCTTTCGGTGTTCCGAAAAAGTAAAAAAAGTCCCCCACTCCTTTCCCCAATTCTAACCCTAACCCTCATTACCCTAACCCTCCTTTCCTGGCAGCCTGACCCTAACCCACCATCTTCCGCAGCCTGACCCGAATTCTCCCTTCCCTGCAGCCTGAACATAACCATCCCTCCCCCACACCCTGGAGAGATTACTCACCTTTCCCTGTGGTCCAGGGTTAGCAGCGAGGTGGCGAGATATCAACAGCAGCGGTATTTCCGAATAAGAATGGGTGAGTATGCTGATTGGCAGAGATAGAGCATCCTCCTCTTTCTCTATATCCTAACCCAGGGAAGCAATATCCCCAGCCCCACTAAGCTTCTATATACTTAATAACCCCAGTGTCACTCAACACATGCCTATCTCTGCACACAGCAGCAGATTGTGCACAGAACTCTATCTGCACTTCCAGGGTCTGATGAGGGCCAATTGGTGTGATCAAAGGGTCAGGGTCGGATGATGACTGTGAAACTTAAAAATAAACTGTGTATCACCTGTTACACTCACAGATTGCTTCAACATCTCAGTCTGAAAAGCATGTTATACTTTTAATTATTAGTTACAGTGACCCATATAATTACAGTGCATATCCTACTGACATATATACAAGGTAGAGAACATACTAGTGATCACCATACAATAAGGACCACTTAAGACAATAAAAATGTTATCCTATTTACCGCAATATAATACAGACTATATCCTAGCTATTAACACAGAAAGGGAGTCGCTCAATCAATTTATAGGTAAATGTAAACAGGTGCATGAAAGGCAGGGGGTTAATCTGCTAGCACAGAAACAAAAGGAAAAATAGCCCCAGCACACTGCCATAAACCAGTAACAGACTATACTGTTCTATCTGTAAAATAAAACACAGAAATGTTCATTACACATATTTGTGCAAATATGGGATAAGCCACCAGCCACATCAAGGCCTTTCTGTATATGGTGGTCCTAACTCTAACAATGAGAGTCCCAATATAGGGTCACAAATATATGTTTTTAAATTGAGAGCCAAACTTATCTAAGGAGACACCCCATAAGGTCTCCAAAATGGCTGCTGTGGAACAACTCCCTCTCTCAGCTGTTTCTCCCAGACATGCTCACACAGAGTACAAACACAGGAAGGAAGTCGCTCAGTCAATTTATAGGTAAATGTAAAACAGGTGCATGAAAGGCAGGGGTTAATCTGCTAACACAGAAACAAAATCCTAGCTATTGCCATACCATACACACTGCACCCTTGTTATCACCATATAATACACATTGCATCCTAGTTACCGCCATACAAGACAGACTATATCCAGCTATTTCCATACCATACGTTAATGTTGTTTGCTAAATAAAGGGGCATTGGACTATTTCTATTCATATTTGTCTTGATAAACTCAGTAAATGAGCACATAGAACATTTTTTTCTGGAAACGCTACATACCTAGCAAAATAAACACAGAATGGAAGTTGCTCAATCAATTTATAGGTAAATGTGAACAGGTGCGTGAAAGGCAGGGGGTTAATCTGCTTGCCACAGAAACAAAGTGAAAAAAAGCCCCAGCACACTGCCATAAATAGTAACAAACTATATTGTTCTATCTGTAAAATAAAACACAATGTTCGTTACACATATTTGCACAAATATGCGATAAGGCACCAGCCACTGTCAAGACCTTTCTGTATATGGTGGTCCTAACTCTAACACTTAGAGTCCCAATGTTGGGTCACATATATATGGTTATAAATTGAGAACCAAACTTACCTAGAAGACACCCCTTAAAGTCTTCAATATGGCCGCTGTGGAGCAGCTCCCCCTCACAGCAGCTGCTCCCAGACATGCCCACAAACAGAATAAAAACAGAATGGAAATTGCTCAATCAATTTATAGGTAAATGTGAACAGGTGCATGAAAGGCGGGGGTTAGTCTGCTCCACAGAAACAAAGGGAAAAAAGCCCCAGCACACTGCCATAAACCAGTAACAAAATAGCAACTTTATTCATATGAACAGGAAAACCTAATAATATAAAAGTAATAATCCCCCATGTGATATATAGAATAGAAAACATTATTTTTCTGGGCTACATTCAATTAAAGGAAATGTATGAAAGCAAAACTATATGAGGAATTATTTAATAAAGCATAGAGATATATATATGTATATTAAATACTAAATAGGACTCCACCCAGCCTTTCTGCCTCCTCCTTATGTGTGTTTCTCTACAACCATCCAATCTCCCCCTCCATGCGTGTGTCTCTACAGCCATCCAATCTCCCCCTCCATATGTGTGTCTCTACAGCCATCCAATCTCCCCCTTCTGTGTTCATTCACCCTTATTGTCCCTCCTTCTGTGTCCATTCAGCCTTATTGCCACCCTCTTCTTTGTTCATTTAGCCTTATTGCCACCTTTATGTTTTCATTGAATCTTATTGCCCCCTTCATGTCCAGTTATCAAATCTCCATTCCCCAACTACTTTCTTTAAGAACTCTATAATAAACTTACCTTTGCTGTCTCTACTCCAGCTTTCTCCTCCACGGTGCGCTTTGCAGAATTATGACGCTTATGTGTCTTTAGGTCACGCTGGCGTCTTGTTATCAAAGCTGCGGCTGTGCACAACACAAATAGCTCTTTCCAGGAGTGCAGGGGATCTAAGTGAAAGCTCCACCCCATTGAAATAAGGGATAGAGCCTTCAAGCACCGGGGCCCGCTAGGGATTTCCCCAGCGGGCCAGTCCGACACTTCCTATACACAGCCCTGCTCAGCTCTGCTCTCTGTAGTATAAATGAACACAGATAAATAGCAGCTTTATTAGATACAGGCATGGATTATCTATGTATAAATACTGATCTAACACATGGACACAGGCATATTATATGCAGTATTACTCAGGATCCCTAGTATCAAAATACAGATAAATGGGACTGCAGCAGGACATAACCAGATAAAGACAGTGCTGGGGGTGACCTAAGGGAATTCTGACATACAGCAGGTGATGCACAGTCTTCCTTGGCCTATATTACAGAGCTGTACATCTTGTCAGCTGCAGGCGATGATGCAGTCATCTGATGTCCAGTCCTTAAGGTTATGTGGCAGGCTAAAAGTTAGACATACTTGATGAGGAAACGGACCCCCTCAATGTAAAGCAATGTGTGTTCCTGTACCCATACTGGGAATTAGCAATCACAGGGCGGCAATTACTATCTGGATAATTGAGACAGTTGATTTTGGGTACTTTAACAAATGCAATGAAGCCTTCTTTTCTTGCTGTAATATATGACTATGGACTGGATCCAGACCTAGATAAGTGCTTGAACTTAGTTACTCCTGGGCTAAACCATGGTGACTGCAGGGGAGTCATATTTCATCTGTTGCAAACAGTATTAGAGTTGAGAGGTGATGTTTCCTATCCCAAGTCTAAATAACAGTGTAATAGTAAAGCTGGTCAGTATCTGTGTACAGTAAGCAATTCAAAGATATATCCCTGCATGCAAAGAATACAATTAACTTGACTCCCCCTGAAATCAACATTGTTTAGCCCAGGAGTAACTAAGTTCATGCACTTAACAAGGTCTGGATCCAGCCCTATATGTGTAAATAATCTGCAGAACCATATTACCTGAGTCATACTTGGCAATTAGTATTGGATTTCACAATAGTGACATCACTGTTTAGAGATATAATAATATTTGATTCTACAGTGGGAATCTAATATCAACAGTGAATATATCTGTCCCTAATTTAGCAGCTCTGACTCATCGGCTCCTTAATTTGTTGTTATTATATGTACTGAAATTACGTGACTGCAGTATTGTGCCTAAGTTTGTAAACATATTCATTTTAATATTTTTCTCTCAATATGTTCGCTGGCCTATTTTAAATAACTGTATTTAAAAGTTATGTTTTATTTGCCCTTGAAGTGTACACCAATAGATGTGGCCCTTTTCTTGTTTGTTGTGGAAGACTTCCTTTTAGGTACACATAATAAATCAATCCTACTAATGAAAATAAAGACTGCTCTATAAAGAGCAGGTTAAACATTAAACAAGACTCCTCTTTTCTACACAAAGGTCTCTCTCTCTCCATCTCTCTCTCTCTCTCTCTCCTGGCTTCTGGTAATACATTAACTCATTTTGCATATGACTTTCTTTGCTGCGCATTCCCATATTTTCCTTGATTTACTGAGTGCGGATCCTTCCTCTGGATTCTGGGGGTTATTCTCTCTCTCTCTCTCTCTCTCTCTCTCTCTCTGTCTCATATATAGATTTAGAGATTGTATTTTATTTACAGAACAATGTAACAACACATATCTTCAATAATATAATATTACACATATAATATAAAAAACAGCGCAGCATAGAGAATACAGTATCAGTATAAAGGTGCATAAACATCTATAACTGATCGTGTATTACACCTTCCTGCATTTCATTCACATTCCTTTTACAACATGAGGCAAATTTACAAATGTGCAGTTTGACAAAAGTACAATATTCAATGTTTTTGGTGATGTCAATGCCCAGTTCCAAATCCTAATAACTTATAATTAAGCCACAACTATAAAGGTAAAAATAAACTTATACTTACAAAAACAGCAATTAAAAATATAAATAGTTCATACAAAAGCCCTAAAAATTTCTTATCTTTGTATAATTCAACTGAAATTTTATGAACTATTTATACATTTTTTTTTGCTATTTTTTAAGTTTGTAAGTAAAAGATTATTTTTTACCTTTTAGAGTTGTGAATTGATTATATTTTATTCTACATTGAAGGTCCTTTGGAATTCCCTGTTTCCCGCTATTTCAATGGAGCTCATTATGGAACAGGGGGTAGATCGAGACCTAAGTTCTTTTTACGTTCAATCGCTATTTACGCTATTGTAAGTACTATGCACTCCCCTAACTCGAACGTAGTTTCCTCGTTTTATGTTTAGCAAACCCTACGTACGTAATGGAAGGACTTACGTAATGGCCTAACTCCGTTCTGTGCTATTGTAAACCTTGTGGAGCATCTGGAGGGCGCATGTGTGTAAGTGGACTATTGTTCTTAGCTTTGGATCTGGTCCTATATCATTTTGCCTAGGAACAATCCCATTGACACACACTTGTCTGATGCTTCTGTTCATATGTTTGTGCTGTTACATCAGTAAATATTTATGGAAATTGTCAGAAGATAAAAAGAGAGAAAACACCTCAGTTGGTACAGAAATCACTATTTATATAATGATATATTATATTTCTATACTGATATATTATATTTCTATACTGATATATTATATTTCTATACTGATATATTATATTGATATACTGATATATTATATTGATATACTGATATATTATATTTATATACTGATATATTATATTTATATACTTATATATTATATTTATATACTGATATATTATATTTATAAATGGCCACTTCCCAGCATGACTCTGAATACTGTCTTTATCTGCCCTGTACTGAGATCCCTGGAATCCTGGGCGGATTCTCTCCATGTTCTCGGTCTGTGAAGAGCTTCCCTGTTACACAGTAACCTCACACTTATTATCAGGGGAAGGAGAGGGGGATACAGGTTGTATATCACATCCCGCAGCAAAGAAGATGTTCATGTCTTACCTGAGAGTCGGAGATAAATCAGCTTGGCTCCTATCTGTGATGTGTCCAGTAGGAGAGATTGTGATGCAGGAAATAATAAATCTCCATTCCCTTCTGCTGTGACGTTCTCTCTCTCTCTCCCTCTCTCTCTCTGTATCACCCTTTCCTGACTGCATTATAGCTATTAGGAAATTATTGTAAAAATACAGAGCTAGAAACAAGACAAGAGAATTCAATTACCAGGATAGATTCTCTTCTCTCTACTTATTAAATAATGGATTCCAAAGTCTTTATTTCCATAATTAAAGACAATTAGAATGTAAGTTAGTGAATAGTGAGCCTGTTTCTCTCTCTGTCCGATTACCAGGTCTCATCTGATGATCTGTTTGCTCTATATTGTACAGCGCTATGGGATATGCCGGTGTTATATAAATACTGTTAACAGGCCAAATCCAGCTTCTGAGCTCTCCTCACCTCTTGTACGTGTCAGGTGGAGTGTGGCCACTTTCCACACTGCATAGACTCAGATCTGAGTGAGATATGAACACATCATAGGCCCCAAGTGAGCGTTCCCTCTTAGTTGGTGCACGGTATAGGTGTTCCCTCTCTCTACGTACCCATCCAGACAACCACATGGGTGCTGACAGGCGGTTACGTTCCCTGCAATGAAGATTACATTCTCGACATACAGACAGCTGACAGCTAAATGTCATATATAATGAATGGATAAATATGCAGAATCTATTTTACAGCCACTAACCCATTTATTACGCCAACAGCTTTTCGACTGTAAGGGGAGACTTATGGTTAGTCTGCGGGAAGGGGATGGATGGGGGAAGGGGAGACTTATGATTAGTCTGCA
>WWET01008010.1:20731-39479 GCA_011038615.1 Limnodynastes dumerilii | reverse complement strand
GGTCAGGTCAGTGTCTGTGTGCAGTAAGCAATTCAAAGATATATTCCTGCATGCAAAGAAAACAATTAACTTGACTCCCCCTGCAATCAATATGGTTTAGCCCAGGAGTAACTAAGTTCAAACACTTACTTTAGTCTGGACCAGCCCCTTGTCACCAATTGTGACTGTTTGCAGGTTGTCCATCTGGGTCTTCTGGGTTCTGGCAACATACATTACTGATGGTACCGCTCTGTTAGGCTGCAGCCCCCCTGCAGATGGTGTAGATTGCTTCCTTTCAGGACAGGCAACACTGATGTGCCCTACCGTTTGCAAATAAAACAGTAACGGTTATCCCCATATCCAGGTTTTGGCCCAGCCCTCCCAAAATAGTGCAAAGAAACCTGTGTACTGCAATACGGAGCCGAGGCTTGGTTTCCTGGACAGCAGAGAGGGGGTCGGACACAGAAGTGAGGCTACACAGTGAACACGTGCAGGACGGAGGTGTACCTACACATGGAGAATCCTAGTTTGTTGTGCTTGAAAAAACCATAAAAGTGTAATTTACAAAAGGGCTTATCCTACATCTTGAAATTGAACCAAAAACTTGAGCTATTCTCTACGAACAATGATTTATTCTTATCTTGTTGCCTATTCTAAAGTCCTGTAGCGCTGATATATAGATTACTGTGTTTACAATTCTACAAAGTTACAGATACATTTTGTTTTGTATTAGTATTTTTGCAGCTGCCTCCTGGGATGATTTCAGTTCCCGATCCAGGACCCATTCTTTCACACTCCCGGGGCACAGAGTTAGTAACTGCTCATAAATCACCAGAGTTTGTCAAAGCTGTCCACATTTAACCCTTTAATCCACTGATGACATGAAGTGGACAACTGAGCCACAAGTTCTGTGTAAAAATCAGAGGCATTGCGTTTCTGTTCCCTGAACTATTGTTTCTTATAAAATAGGTGAAAATACAGAAAGCACTTACACAAAGAACCTTCCAGGCCCTCCAGGGACACCTCTTTAATTTTGAAAGTCATGTGAAGTGTACAAAGTTATGTCTTTGTTCTACACTTTTTAAAGACAAAGGACCAGATTCACAACTATGTGTATTGGTAAGTTACGTGCCGATTTCTAAGTGCGGCGCTAATGCGCATGCGTAGTAAATAATTTTCGCTATCTATGTAGCGTTTCGTTACACCTCTTCACTTTTAAAGTCCCGTGAAGTGTACAAAGTTATGTATCTGTTCTACACTTTTTAAAGACAAAGGACCGTATTCACAACTACGTGTATTGGTAAGTTATGTGCTGATTTCTAAGTGCGGCGCTAATGCGCACCGTATAGTCAGTAGTAGAATTAATGAAGAATCCGCAAGCAAGTATTCCCAAGGCGGATGACATCTTAACGGTGAGTATGAACTATTTATTAATTATTTAGGAAACGCTATGGGACACTTTACAATATTTTTACACTACCGGGTGGCCACCTGTATTTTTATACAATTATGGGGTGACATTATATGCAGTTTTTTTGATGTTCTGTATATGTAAAGTGCTTATTTGTAACTATTTGTTTTGTCTTTTTACACCACAAAGCACAGCATGGTTATATGGCTTACCATGCTGATGCTGATAGAACTACAAGGATCATCAATGCTGACACTTGTAGTTCTATCAGCGCAGCAAGGCTAAGCCTTTTAACCATGCTGCGCTGTTTTTTGTTTTTTTTTAAAGAACACAGGGACAGCGATTTCAGGATGGGCACATTAATGTGCTTTTCTTTTGAAAAGCACAGAGATTTACCCCTTGCTAAAGCGACGCTTCTCGTGGGTAAAAATCACGTAAGAAAAGCGCCCTTTAGTGAATACCACGATTTTAACAAAAAATTGCGGGAAAATCCCGACGATGGCTGGTGATTCATAATCTCCAGCCAAAATCGACCTTTATAAATAAGGTCCTTAATGTACAGGCTTCAACTGCCTTTCATGCTCTTGGTACAATACTCCCCCCAGTCCATTGAACAATGCATTGACATGCAGAATATATGGCAGATCAGGATTTCCATAAGAAAGTACTGTATGGGCGCTTGGGTAAGACTTTTCTTTCAGATTATTGAATGCATTCTTGCACTCTGGCATCCATATATCTCCAAAGAGTTAATTGATCCTAAGATAAAATTTCTTTGTGTTTGTTTGGTTGTCACTGCACTGGACGTTATCCTTTGGTCATTTTTGTCAAAGCTTTGGCCATTTTAAAATATCCTGGAACAATCTTCCCGTAATATGTGCAGAACCCAAAGAAAGACCGTACTTCCTTTAATTTATTAGACCAGAGCCAGTCTGTCACAGCTTCTATTTTATATGGATCAGTGAGGATTTCATCTCTGCTGATGATGTGCCTTACATACTTCACTTGATTTTGACAAAGTCAACATTTATCCCAGTTCAAATCTCATCAATACATCTCTGAAAAGTGGTTGGGCTCCTGATAACTCTTGTGGCATCTTCTTGAATTTAAACAATTCTTCTGGACATATGAAGGTTCTTTTCTCTGCATCTTCAGGACTCATGGGAATCTGATAGTACCAACTGTTAAGTGCCTCATCAATCCTGGGCAATGTGTTCTTGTCTGGCACTATCAGTTTATCCAAAGTCCTGTAGTTAACACACATCTGCATATCACCTCTTTTCTTCCTAGCCACTTTCCAATCAAATAATTCTCTAGAAAGCCTTTTAAATCAGTCTCTAGCACCACATGCATCATATCAGCTTCTCAACCTCGTTTTTTGATAGTTGCTAGGCATACAGGGTGAGTATTTAATGGAACTATCTTCCATTAGGTTTTTAAACCACTTAGCTAGATTTTTAAACAATTACACATTCATTTCCAGGTCACAAATTTCCCGGTAGGCCGAAGCACTTTGGAGGCCGGTCGGAGACCTCCCATTATATTTTTTTTTTTACTTTTATTTTTTTGCACACAAGTATAGGCCCTGCAGTGGCTGAGGTAGCCAGTATAGGGCCGCCGGGTTCATCATTCTGGCTGACCGCGGCCCCTTGAAAGTTCTAAAATCCATCCTCGAACAAAGTAAAAAAATAAAAATGAATTACTAAGAATAACTATAAATGATTTTCAGACAAAAAAAAATTGTCATTATTTCTTCCTGCATTTAGTATCATATGGAAATTTCTATTGCATTCAATATATAATGTTATCATATCCAAACAAGACAATACAAACTGCTTCCTACTGAATGCCAAACAATACACACTGCATCCTAGTCACAACCATACAGTACAGTTTCCATCCTAGGGACTGATATACAATACAATATAACTGCAACCCGGGGGACCAACCACCAATTCACACTGCATCCTAGTGACATACAATATACTCTACATTCAAGTGACGACTTTCATAAACACTATACAATATAGAATGCATCCTTTCGAGCTTTGTGAACATCTTAATATACAAAGATCATTCATATTACTCAGACAATATAACCCCTTATTATCATTAATAAACTCTCTTTTAAACATCATTTATATCCTAAATCATAACTATTTGCACCTTAAATAACTTCCCCCTAACCAATAATATTTAATCTTCGCAGACCAGATGGCACTGTGCTCAGGCTATTCTTCTCACTCACTACATCATCGCAAATCCGGAGGATCCAGATCTGTACTGGATGCAGGATGTGCACAGATTTACACTCGTGAAATGTAGGCGTTTACGCTTCCACCTCCTGCTTCAGGGGACAGTTCTAAGCTATCAAAGAATCGTAGGTGCATAGTAGGCAGCTGGCTCAGGCCCCATCCCCCCCTCACCTCCAGACCCTATAGTAGCTGATCCCCGCATCCACCATTATGCTTTACACTTACACATACATACACACACATCTTAGCATACAAACTGCATTAGGGTAAACACTAGAGATGTGCAGGCTCGGTTCTCAGAGAACCGAGCCCACACGAACTTAAGGATCGTCACGTCACCCGAGCTTTCAAAAGCCACGTCGGATCTCGCATGGTTTTGCGGCTTTGCCACGGCGGCACGGAGGACACAAGATGGAAGACGCGGCAAAGGTAAATAAAGGGTTTTGCTGGCGAGGAAGCTGGACACATGATGGGGTTTGCTGGGGGGGAGCTGGACACATGATGGGGTTTTGCTGGGAGGAGGGGGCTGGACACGATGGGGTTTTGCTGGGGGGAGAGGCTGAACACATGATGGTAATATTTGGGGACAGCTGGACACATGATGAGAATATTGGGGGAACTGGACACATGATGGGAATACTGTGAGGAGCTTGACACATGATGGGAATACTAGGGGGGATCTGGACACATGATGGGAATACTGGGGGGAAGCTAGACACATGAAAGAAATAATGGGGAACTGGACACATGATGGGAATACTGGGGGGAGCTGGACACATAAAATAAATACTGGGGGGAGCTGGACACATGATGGGAATACTGGGATGACAGGAGACATGATGGGGGATTCTGGGGGCCTGGAGACATGATGGGTGATATTGGGTTGCTGGAGAAATATAATGTGGGATACTAAGGGGCTGGAGACATACGATGAGGTTACTGGGGGTTTGTCTGTGGTGCTGTGTGACAAGGTGCTGTGTACTGTATGGGACTGTGTACTGTATAGGGGCACTGCTATACTGTAGTGGTGCTCTGCCCAACCTCAGTGTGTGACAGATTTGTTTTATTTGTGGACATATTTGTGCGGCAATCACAAAGAGACTTCTGTTGGAGATCAGATCTCCGTGCGCGCCTTGGAAGTCACCAAGGCCAAACTTCCAAATCCTACGTCGGATCATGTGGATTTTTGGCATTCGGCGGCGAAGTAGCGAGAGATGCAGCCTCTAGTGTTTATGATATCTAATACACTATAAAAGGGGAGACCTCTAGTGACGGAATGGTCATTAGCAGCGGCACCCCAGAACAGGAAGCAGGAGGACGTCATGTCAAGAGCCAGTAGAGGCCGAACAGCATCTAATCAAGAGGAGCAGCATCTTCAATCAAGAGGAGAAGATTTTCAATCAACATTTCCCGAACAGCTTTCAACACGTCAAGAACTACTAGCAAGTTACCCCAAGGAGATAACTGCAAAATGGTGAGATGATACTTCATTATATTTTTTGCGGGTATCAATAATTGCTAATCCCACCCACTTTGTGTTGGCCCCGCCTACAGTTGATTTGGTCCCGCCCCCGAGGCCACTTTAAGATTTTTTTTCCAGGGCCACTTTCATTTCTCAATCCGCCCCTGTTCATCTCTAATAAAATTTGCATATCGCTTTCATCCTCTTCCAAGTCAAGACACACTAGCACTTGTACTTGTACTTCTTTCTCAGCACTGACTTTAATTTCAGGAACTTTAAGCGAACTGTGATGTATCCTAGATAGGGAAAACTTTGGTTATGTGGGTGTACCTCCACATCAGTCAAATATAATGGACAACTGTGATGTAACCTATATAAAGATAACTTTGGTTATGTGGGTGCACCTCCACATTAGTCAAATATAAGGAACAAATGTGATGTATCCTAGCTAGGGATAACTTTGGTTATGTTGGCGTGCCTCCACATCAGTCAAATTCTCACAAAAGCACTTTCAAATATAATGGACAACTGTGAACCACTATGCAGTAGAACACTACACTTTTTTCCCATTAATCAGGGTAGGCTGATGTGGCTGTAGGCCAGACGGCAATTTACTTCATGCAGCAGAGAGGTTTCCAATAGTGTTTTTGTTAACTCTCTTCAGGGAAAGCCAGTTTGGGGTTTTCTGGTCTCCCTTCATTTTTTCCCAATGGTGGTTTAGGGTAATGAGCCTTTTTGGGTCATGTTCTTGGATTCTTTTATTAGGACACCTTCTGGCTATTTGCTCCACTAGGTTAACCTCAAAACATTTCCTGAAACCACTCCACCTCACTGGTAGAATTGGAGCCTTTCTGGCTAGTTAAATAGCTATTAAATGATCTATTTGCTTTTTGTATACATGAATGTGTTATATTACATTTGGTTACAACATACCAGGGCACAGAGGCCCTGATTCAGAGATTGAAAATAATAACTTAAAGTTACACCTGGGCTAAACCATGTTGATTTCAGGGGAGTCAAATTTCATTTGTTGCAACAGTATTATAGTTAAAAGGTGATGTTTCCCAGCTCAAGTCTAATTAGCAGTTTAAAAGTGAAGCTGATCAGGTATCTGTGTGCAATAAGTAAAAGCAAAGCATTCTCCCTGCATGCATAGAATAAAATTAACTTGACTCCCCCTGAAATCAACATGGTTTTGCCCAGGTGTAACTTTAAGTTCTTATTTTCAGCCTCTGAATCAGGCCCCGAGTCTAAATTCTAAATAGGACCTGGTGTTCTATGAAAATCTTTTCTTAATCTGTCGGCATGAAGGTTTCTCACTGACCATTCCTCTTGTCAGTATTCCTTATATTGGACAAGATAAGGAATTTGGCCCTGAACCTTTCTGGTATCCAGGATTGTATTAATACTGAATTCTTTTATTGCCAGCAATACTAATTTGGGGGAAGGGAGGCTTGATTGAAGGGACAGGTACGAATTTTCTTGAACGTCCAACTGGCTTTGGCAAGGATGCATGCAGGGCTGGATTAAGGATTGTGAGGGCCCCTGGGGAACTAATTTGTGGGGGAACCCATGCGCATATTATCTAGTATTAAATAATGTTGACCAGCTGCTTTGTACACAAGTGCTAAAAGCTATAACGCACTAAAAAGAATCTGAGACAGCAAAGTGTCAATTAATGAGCCCCTTGCTGGAGTCCAGAAGAATATTCATTTTTTATTTTAGTATATAAAATCAATTCAAATGGAAATATTAATTGTACAGGAGATTGTTGATAGTTTAGCAAGTCAAAACAGTTGTTATAAAGAATGTAAACTTGTTTGTGGGACATTACCCGTATGTCTCAGAGGCAATGAAACAATTGAATGATGAAACATTCTATGTACCTTTGCCAAGAGACCCCACCAGAGATTATCAACATGAATTGAGATCTCTGCTGGAGGATGCTCTGGAAAAGGGCCTTATAGATAGGGATGAGTATCATTTCCTGTACAACAAATATCCTGTGATCCCTATATTCTATCATATCCCCAAATTACATAAATCTCTGGGGTGACTCCACCATGGACTTCCTTGACCTTAGTTTATTTATCCAAAATTCCACAGTTATGACCAAAACCTTTGTTAAAAAGGTTGACGTTAATAATTTCCTACACTTCCAGAGTGATCTCCATTGACTTTGTTACACCATTCAGGTCCAGTCTTTGAAATTGCAAGTGACCATCTTTATACCATATACACTGTATTACAGTTTCTAATCACCTGATGAGAGTTATATACCGATTTTATTTTCATTTTTATTTTATTGTTGCTATTACTATATCATGTGTACCTTTGTTTGACATTTTTACTAACAAATTTATATGGTTTATTTATTTTGCTTAAATATACATTGGTTAAATGCACTGGTGTTTGATCATAACTTTCAACCATCAAGTGATTATTTTATAGTCATGTAGGTTAAATCATTTGTTTATCTTTTGACCATATCCCAGTTCTGTCTATTGCTTTTTTCTATTCCTGAATATTGTATAGTCTGGTAAAAGATTGATTTCAAGAAAGCATAACTTCCTCCGTCCACTCTGCCCATTTCCATATCAGTGTTTGTGATCATTACAGACTGGTAGCTGGAGAGTTCTTTACTGGTAAGCTAGACAGACATGATGGGAATACTGAAAGACTGGAGACACATGAATAGGGAATACTGGGTAGGCTGCAGACACATTATGGGTGCTACTGCGGAGGCTGCAGACACATGAAGGGGGATACTGGCGAGGCTGCAGACACATGATGGGGGCTACTTGGGAGAGTGCAGCCAAATGATGGGGGCTACTGAGGATGCAGCAAACACATGAAGGGGGCTACTGGAGAGGCTGCAGACACATGATAGGAAATACTGGGAGGCCAGAGAAACAAGATGGGGAATATTGGAAGGCTGGACAGACATGCTGGGGAATACTGGGGGGCTGAATACACATGGTGGGGAATACTGGGAATCATGTTTTTCCAGCCCCCCAGTATCTCCATCATGTGTCATCAGTCCCCCAGTATTCCCATCATGTGTCTGCAGCCTCCCTCCCTCCCCTGTATTCCCATATTATCTCTCCAGGCTCCCAGTATCTCTATCATGGTTATTTAGCCACCCCCATTATTCCCATCATGTCTTTCCAGACCCCCAGTATCCCCTATCATGTCTCTTCAGGCTACCATGTATACCCCATCATGTCTCTCCAGTTCCCCAGTATTCCCATCATGTGTCTCCAGCCCCCCAGTATTCTCCATTAAGTCTCTCCAGCTCCCAGTATTCCCATAATTTCTCGCCAGCTCCCAGTATCCCCCATCATGTGACTGCAGTCCCTTAGTATCCTCATCACATGTTTACAGCCCCCCCAATATCCCTATCATGTCTCTTCAGCCTCCCCAGTATCCTCATTCTGTCTCTCCAGCCCCCCAGTATCCATATCATGTGTGTCTAGCAGAGGAGCCGCCTGTTGCTATAACAATGCTGCAGAAGTTTTTCTTTGCAGTTTTTATGGAAATCAGGGGTGAGTATTGGTGAAGTTTACAAATTAAATTAAACAAATTTATTGTCGAATCCATCAAAACTCTAAGGGAGTGATTAGAACAGTGAAAGGCCACAGATGAAGAATTAAACAAAGAAAGATATTATATAACATCACTAATTAGAATGAAGAGAGCTTTACCTTTATAAGCATTAGTATCCTGAACAAAGTTTTAAAGACACAGTAATTAGAAAACATACTATAAAAGGAGACAGATTACTGTAAGACAATCGTAAGTACAAATAAAAATAAAAAATTTAAATTAAAAACTGATAACCAATTATTATATCTGCAAAGTATATCAATAAATCATTACTAATCTTCTAATATGAGTAGACAAAGAAATAATATATAGCTAACATGTTCCTACAAATTACATATAAGATTTTTAAATAATAGTATTCATTTCCACCAGTGTCTCCAGGCCCCCAGTATCTTCATCATGTGTCTCAAGCCTACCAGTATCCTTATCATGTGCCAGGCCCCCAGTATCCCCATCATGTGTCTCCAGCTCCAGTGTCAGTACAGGCTCAGATGTGTGAGGCTGTCAGTGGTGTCAGGGGGTAAGGTTTGCAGTGTTAATGGCCGGGATATACAACCAGGATATGCTGTCACTCTGACTTGGTGGAGATCCGATGGGACGTACCCGGTCTAGGAAGAAGTCAGGCTCCAGGCGCTGAAAGTCTGATATGGACTCGGCGGAATAAGGGGCGGAGTGTGATATTTGTATATTTATATTGTATTTTATTACACAGTATGCTGTCCATGCCTACCCTGTATGTCTGTACTGTATTTTGTTTGCTGCCAACACCTTCTGGCACTTCATAAATTGTCAGAAACAGGTATGATTAATATCTGAAATGTACAATATTTCACTACATACTTGTTAATTATTGTTGATGACAAAAGAAGATATTTACTGAGGAAATTTGTCTTCTCACCCAGGGGTCTGGCTAAATGATAAATGTCTCAAGATACTAGTTACAGGAAAAGAAGTTGGTTAGATAGCATTCACACGTGTGGGGAGCTTCAAAAGACCTGGTCGGCTGCAAATCCGCAGGGGGCCTGTCACTATAGAGGTCTCTAGAAGGCACACAGAGATTTGGCCAATAATTAAACCTAGGACCTAGTGTTCATATTTTGGGGAAATTCATACTTTCTCATATTTGTGGAAACCCCAAACTTTAGAGAAGCATGACACTTGCTCCGGTTGGTAATACCTGGAATTTTGGAGTCGGTGGCATGTTTTGAAGAGGCCTTAATAAGCCACAGGGTGTGCGTTTGCATATCCTACCTAGGTATTGTTTGGTAGCCAGGCATCACTTCTAAAGTCAGGAGTGTGAATATCATACTTGTATAAGTGGTACAAACACTCAGAGGCAGAAATAGGATTTCATGGTTTAGTTATCAAAATCAGATGGGCAGGTTCCAGAAGCTCAGACCAGCCCCATACTGAGGTCATAGCCTGCTGACCAATCACCTCTCCTTGCCAGGGCAGGATAGATAAACTGATAAGGGGTCTTCAAATATGGAATCAGCAAAATGTTCAGGAAGGTTCCATTTGGGGTCCAGATTGCTAGTCTGGGGGTATTATCCCTCGTTTCTGCTAAACCCCTAGCAAAGAAGTAAACTCAACACAGGTGATTATTTTCTGTTTTGTTCCCTTTTGTTTTATATTGCTTGTATGTCTTTTTATTCTGTTTTAGTCTTGTATCCTTTTATTTTTAAATATACTTTTTGTGGTAAGCAATGGACCTTTTGTAGAATACATTTTTCATTTATTTTGCCTTATTTCGTATTTGTACTGAAAGCCCTACTCTCTGAAGAAAACTTGACTGCTTTTGGCTACTGTAACTGATAAGGGAAATAACTCACGAGGTGATCATTTCAATAACTGAGGTTATTAATCCAGGGGGGTTTATGGAAATAAGGTCACAGGGTAATAGTTTCTGCTAAGTGTATTATAACTTTGTTGTTAGGTTCACGTTAACCTTTAAAAATGCGTGGTGGCAGTTGAATATTTGGGGTAAATATAGAGATTTACCATCATAGAGGTGGGTGGTGCTAGAATATTAATGGGGTTTTAATTTGATAGGCCCCCAGGTAAACGTAAATTTGGGTTTCCAAGTCAGGGATTTTAACGTAGGTGGTCCGGGCTCCTGACATAAATAAATAAACAATAATAATAATAATTATAATAATAAAGTGTAGTCTCGGTTTGTAATGTTTGAGGGCGGAGAATGCCAGGGGGCGGGATCCAGTGTATGGGACACGCTACTCCTCTGACAGGCTGTCAGAGACAGCACACATTGCCTTACACAGTAGATATGGGCAGCTGCTGTGTTACCCTGTGCTGGAGCTCAACCGCCTCAGCTGGAGGGAGTGTCCATAGACCTGTGCAGGAGAATCGGTAAAGCACCTTGGCAACAGCTATTCTGCTCCAAGCCATGCACATGCACAGCAGCGTCCCAACAATGTGAATGCTACTGCGCATGAGTATAATGGCTCATCGTCCTCAATATTAATCAAGGTAGATTGTTATCCTTGTTAAAAAAAGAAACAATACTTATATATACAAACTTGCTTAATCATTGATGGACTTATATTATTTAATCTAATGATGCACCCTCTGTAAAATAGAACAAAATTGTTTGTTCCACAGTAGACTTATACAGGAGAATCACATTGTGTATCATTAAGTACAACAACATTAACTTTCAAAATTAGAGATATAGGACCGATTTTTTTTAGCGTTTTGTTACGTAGAATACGTACATGCGGTCTTTAAAGACTGCATGTATGCAATCTATGTAACGAATCACTACGTAAATAAAGTATAATAGGTACTACACATGCGTAATAGCTACAGACCAATAACTAGACATGTAGGTAAAAAAGATCGGTGTTGGGAATCCAGTCCAATTGTCTCATTCAGCAGTATACTTGCAATGAAGATCGCATTATACATCAGAATGTCAGAGTCACAATATCTTTTCACAGTAGCAATGACAGCGACTCCCACATATTAGATGATCCACTACAGGTGCTCCTAAAATATATAAGCTGCTTCTTGATGAATAGTAAAAACACATAAGATGTATGTAGCTAATTGTCCCAAGTCCCATCTTATGTGTTTTAATTATTCAGTCTGCCGGTGGAAAATGGGCCACCACTCACAGGAGTGGTGAGATCATTGTGGTATTAGATATAGCTTAATTCCGATCACCAGAGACAAGTAAGAACTTGTCTCACATGGCCACAATGTTTCTCAAGGGAGGAAAATAATATCAAGATTTCATCTAAATAGACAACTACAAACTTCCTCAGGAAACCCTCAAGGCATCATCAATAGAATACTGAAACACAGCTGGTGCGTTGAGAGCCGGCAAATCTCCCACAATGGACTAAAGGCTGTGATTTAATGCAAACCATGGCCTCAAGTCCCACACCCCTGTCTATCAACACTACCATTTCTAGATCTTCCAACGGTTAGAAATAGAAAGTTGGCAACCCTGGTTATAGTAATACTAACACAGTTAGTCTCGGCATTGCTATATTCTTTTGTTTAAAAGCATTTAAAATACTCAGTGGTCTTGAACCCCATCCAGGGGAACCAAGTGTCTCTAAACTTGTGGTGGTCTGTCTCGCCTACAGAGATGATATCTTCCATGTACATATAATAATCTAAACAATCACATCTGTCTTTTAGTGTGGGAGGGTGGGGGAATGCCACTTTGCACGGATCACTGCTATTGCAGTAACATGGCTAATGGTAGATTTCTTAAATCTTGAGACAGGGCAAAAAAAAGGGGACTTGTGAGTATCTCAACTGATAGGATGTATCATGATGTTGTAAACACCTTTTACCAGAATGATTTGATGCATAAACCAAATATGTAAAAAATTATCCCAGTTCTAAACATCTCCAAAACGTGTTGGGAACCCTAGGGTAGATCCTATGCAGGATCGTGGGGTATATGTAGTAGCGTGTCAAAATTTTATAATGGATCTCTAGAAGAGAAACTTTTGATGAACAGGCAAAGGTGCATTGGAAGATTTTTAGCCAATCTTCCTCTTTCAAGCTTTCCTCCAGCACCCACTCCCATGCAGTTGTGTAATGTTGTAGTTTCTTGTCGCAACTGTTTGGTATATTTTATGACTGTGCATAAAATGAAATACACTTATATATCTCCAGTGCTCCCTAGGGGTGACATTCCATTTCTGACAGATGCGTTTAAAGTCTAATACTTTCTGCCTCCACCAGCTGGCCCACTCTAAGAGACTCACACATACAACAAAGTCTGTGTGATGTAAGCCTGTAGAACTCTATATGTTTGAAAGAAAGCGAAAGGCAAAATTTGAGAATGAGATAGAGAATGAGTTTTCTTTGCAGTTGAGAGTTTGAGAAATTCTTAGATGTTTGACATATACAAGGGGTCAGCCCAAGCAATTAATTGCACCGGTGTTTGTAAAACTTGACCTTCTAGATATACTCATCTGTCAAATGTCTTTTTAGCATCTGTAGAGAGTAGGATGGCATGCTCGTCCAATTGTTTTACCCAATGGAGGAGATTAATGAGCTTCGTGGTGTTAACGTGATCTTCCCAGATTATTATGCATGAGATTAGGCAGCAAGGTGTTAAAGCGATTTGCTATCAGTTTAGCATACAGTTTAGATTGTTATTTACCAAGAATATAGGGCGATAACTTGGGCACAAGGAACTTCCCTTCCTTAGGGATGATGCTTTGTAACTGTAAGAGAATTTGTGAGGAAGGGAGTTAGGGAAATCTATCAGGCCAAGGGCACTTGCCTGTGGTGGTAGTCTAAATGGGCTTCTCAAGGTTTGTAAAGCATTGTAAAGGGGTTTTCCAAAAAATCTATCTCTTCGGGAGCTAGTGTGGGGTACCCTATTCTCGCAAGATATTGTGAGATTTCTAACTGCCTGGTTTCCTCCTGGGTGGGGCTTAATGATATGTGTATATTATATAGAGAGGTATAGTAATCACTAAACATTGCAATATTCTATCTGGGCAAATGTCAAGGTTGATATGTTAAACCTGTCGCCCATTTAGTGACGTCATGTTAATGCTGGGTATACACTAGCTGTTTTGTAAGTGATCAGATCAATTACAACAATTATTCTCAAGATTTGTTGTCACGATTAGCCTCACAATGTTGCCATGAAAACTGCACCTGTTTCGGAAGCAGATCTGTGTTTTTCTCTTCCATAAATTCATGCTTCAGTCAAAATTTGTATACTGTCTACAGCCCACAATCTGTAACTAAGGCAGGAAGTAGAAAAATAATCATTTGAAGAACTGCTGACATCAGGACAACGTTGATCATGAAAATAAATTCTACTATGGTGCTGTTCACAAGATGCTGGACTCAGGGTCTTCTTAACAGCATTGTAGGCCCAGGGCAAAGCAATGTACAGGGGCCCCTACATGAACAAAGGAATAAAAATGTAATCAAAACTTTTGAACATTATAAGCTTTGAAAAACACAAAAATTTCAACATATAAATGATAATTCATCACATTGTGCCCTCCTGCATAACACTGCCCCTTCATCATACTGCCACCCCTTCATTATCACACTGTGACCTCCAGGGCCGCCATCAGGGGGGGACAGCTGTGCCTAGTGTCCCGGGCCTGGACAGAGAGGGGGCCCAGGATAGCCCCAGGCCTCCTCTCTGTCCTCCACTGTTTCTACGCTAGTAGAAAAATCGCTTTTTTTCCCCATCCAGGGATTCTCAGCTCAGACACTGACAGGCTGTCAGTGAAGCCTATGAGTCATCACAGAGACAGAGACGGAAGTCTCTAGCGATGACTCATTCACACTGTGAGAGAAACTCTCTCTCACAGTGTGTCATGTGACCTCCCCAGCTGCCGGCTGCAGAGACCAGAGACCTTCTCCTGCTTTTCCACAGCCAGAGTGATTAGGTAAGAATTGTGGGTTGTTAGCTTTTAATAACCAAATAATAATCAGCATTTTACTAGTTAAGGAGGAGGATGTATGGAGGTTATTAATAATAATTCAAAATCTCATAAGATTTTTTAAAACAATATAAAAATATGTGTAAGATAGATAGCCCTAATAAATGCAGGGATGGCAGTATTTAATAATTTTCAGTGTGAAATGTGGGTGGTATACACAGAAATTGTGTTTGTATATACATATCATTAATGTATACAAAGGTGACAAATACTGAAATTCCAAGTAAAAAATCAGTATATGGTATATATGAGATTTAGCAAGTTCAAAGTTATGAGTTCATTAAATGTTCTATGTTCTCTGTCCATTTCTGGTGAATAACGGTTACGACACTCCGGGTTTATCTGGATGAGGACCGGATTGGTCGTGGAGAGATCAGTGAATTGGTGTGGTACCACGGGATTACCTCGGTGAGTACCGGGGTGACCACGGGAGAAAGAGGTAGCGTGACCGAGTCGACTGCCGGGGCACGTGAACTTTATTATCGGGGGGTTTTCACCAGAGCCCCTGATGTTGGGGATGGATTTGACTGCGGCCCAATAACCTGGTTGTACCCCATTGAAACGGACCCGTGGAAAAGAGAAATAAGACACCAGAGGTGGGTACCCAAACTGGGGGAGAGATGGATCCAAGAAAAGAGGGAGCAGGGCAGGTCGGAAGGAACTGTTTTGTGACGGACGACAATTAACACTGAACAAGGTACGGTGGACGGAAGATGGTTCACAGGACAGTACAAGATGGACAAGGGCACACACACGCACAGGCATCCAGCGGGACCCCCGAAGGGGTAACATAGACATACACTACAGGGAAAGGGGCAGGCAAATGGGAGAGAATAGATACACGAAGGAGGGAGAAAAAGGGACTGGACACACTAGATAAGTTGTTCATAGTGTAAATACTCACTATATTTCCAATAAAATGACATTTTTATTATTAGAGACTTTGTGGTTGCATTTTTTCATGTGTGCTGACTTGGGTTGTTGTGACAACCTACTGTTTCAACTGTTACTTTATAGAAATATGGCACCCAATATTGCATAATATTTATCTTGGTTATTGACGTGTGTATACATAGATATATATATATAGTTGGGCTTTTTCGGATTGGATTAAGCTTGTTTTGGGCTTGTTTTTAATGTCTCGGTTGCTTGTTTTATGTTTCAGAGTTGGCAACACTGGGCACAGTGTATCAAACCCACAGAGATGTAAAAAAACGGGCATTCAGGCACATAACAATGGAAGCTGCTGTGAGCAGCTGAGCGCATCCTATTGCGTCCTGTGGGAGTCATGGAAACATACAAGCTGGGTAGAAACTCAACAAAGTATTTGTGATAGGGAAACATGGCAATAGAGGTGCGGTAAATCATGAACATATCTATCTGCAGCAACTGAGAGGCTAAGGGAAGCGTAGATCTATAAAGGAATGCTGTAGAGGAATGCATATGCAATCAATTAAAACGGGCATCAAAGCGTATTTTCTGAAGAAAGCCTGTGTAAGCATCGCAAGCGGTAAAAGCTTGTACTGTGGGAGTCATAGTAATACATATGCTGATATGAAAACACCGCAAGCAAAAGCATTTAGAAAGTATTAAAGAAAGCATGTACAACTGATCAGAAACAATTTGTAACATACCAGACTGACATCAGTTCATAAGTAAAAATGTATAAATTGATCACTTAAATAAATAAGGCCCTCCATTCGTATTAGCAGTCCAAAAAGGAAAGAAAAAGAATTGTACATAGGTCATACTAAATAATCAGGAAACAGAACACTATATTTATCCAGCAAGGTAAAGGAACATAAACAAAATAAAAATGAAAATAAACAAAAGAACTAAACAGAAGTCTGAAATAAATCCGCCCAGGTCATGGAAGGATTAAGTCACAAGAAGCATGAGAAGTTATTAAGTTCATTAAGGCCCTTGGGGGCAAGAATGTTCAATTTGTAGATCCACATAGTCTCCTTTTGTAGTAGTTGTTCCCTGTTCCCGCCTCTCCGCAGAGGCGGCACATGGTCAATCATTTTGTACTTCAAAGTAGACAGATTATGTTTAGCTTGCACAAAGTGGTGAGCTACTGGTTGTTCACTATTTTTTCCATCAAGTGGCAGTCTGATGGCTGACCGGTGAAGCGCCATTCTCTCTTTAAATTGGTGTGAGGTTTTGCCTACTTAGCATAGTCCACATATGCAGGTAATAATGTATATGACAAAACGGGAGGCACATGTGAGATGGTGCTGTATCTTGTAACGCCGTTTGAAGACCGAGGATATGACTTAAGACAATTGTTAGAAACTTCAGAATTGGTGAAGAATATACCACAGCAAAGCCTTTTGGAACCAGCTGCACGTGAAAAATCACTGGGTAAGAGGATCCCACTGGTCAGCACTTTTTCTACTGCTAGCAACAAACAGATCAAGAAGGCTAGAAAATACTGGCCTATCATCACTGCGGACCCGAATTTGACTATGTTGAGAGATACAAAAATCCTCCCCAGCTTCAAGAGGGGCCCTAATTTACGTGACATGCTAGTCAAGACGGATATCACACAATATCCGCCTATTACTACGAAAAAAAAGATGTTTTAAATGTCCAAACTGCACAACATGCAGATATTTGGAGACCGGAGAAGACTTCAATCACCCCCATACAGGTCGGCGTTACAAGATACACCACCATCTCACATGTACCTCCCGTTTTGTTATATACATTATTACCTGCATATGTGGACTATGCTATGTAGGCAAAACCTCACGCCAATTTAAAGATAGAATGGCACTTCACCGGTCAACCATCAGACTGCCACTTGATGGAAAAAATTGTGAACAACCAGTAGCTTGCCACTTTGTGCCAGCTAAACATAATCTGTCTACTTTGAAGTACAAAA
This sequence comes from Limnodynastes dumerilii, assembly GCA_011038615.1. Taxonomy (NCBI): domain Eukaryota; kingdom Metazoa; phylum Chordata; class Amphibia; order Anura; family Limnodynastidae; genus Limnodynastes; species Limnodynastes dumerilii. The sequence goes on along the minus strand of WWET01008010.1, from coordinate 21,922 downwards.
TGATTGACCATGTGCCGCCTCTGCGGAGAGGCGGGAACAGGGAACAACTACTACTACAGGAGACTATGTGGATCTACAAATTGAACATTCTTGCGCATTTAGACAAGGGAGCAACCGATCATAGATATTTCTTATAAATGATATATTTGGAACAGCATAGACCACTTTAACATTTTATTTAATTACCGATAATTATATACTCCTCTTTGGTTAGAAATACTGCTTAAAAATGCTATGAGGAGTATTTTTACTATGGCAAAAAAACATGTAGCGCAATCACTGGGTGGAGCGCCTTCAGACTGCGCCATAGAGCTGCAAGAGAGGCTCATTTCTTTTCTTTTCTTTTGAAACTTGCGTGTGGGGGGGCCCGGGGTCCTGCATATTTTGTCAGTCCCGGGCCCCACAATTTCTGATGGCGGCCCTGGTGACCTTTTTTACACTGCTGCCCCTTCTTGTGTGTCTCTACAGCCATCCAAACTCCTCCTCTTTATGTGTGTCCAGTTAGCCCATCTGTCCTTTTCTAGTATGTCCAGCCAGCTCTCAGCCCCCTCCTGTGGTGTGTCCAGCCAGCCTTCTGCACCCTCTTTATGTATGTTCAGTCAGTGTTCTGTCCCCTCCTTGTATGTCCAGCCCACCTTCTGCCTTCTCCTGTTCAGTCAGTCTTCTTCTTTCCTCCACGGTGCTTTTTCTCTGCAGTGATGACACTGGCATGACCTAGATCACACCAGCATCATTGTGATGGTTATGCAGTCGCACAGTGATACAGACATATATTGCCAAGCACCATAGTATGTCTGTGCCGACTGCTGGCTTATTACTAAAGCAGTGCACTCGAGTGGTGTGTCAGGAGTGCTTGGCATTATATGTCTGTGTGGCTGTGTGACTGCATACACATAGTGCTTTGGATCTAAGTGGAAACTCTAAAGCAGGGGTGGGGAACTTTTATTCTGCCAAGGGCCATTTATAAAATTATTCGAGGGCCATACAAAATGATCAACTAAAAAATTGGCACCAGTATTCCCCATCATGTGTCTCCAGTCCCCCCAGTATCCCCATCATGTCATCAGCCCCTGAATATCCACATTATGTGCCTCCAACCCCCTAGTATAAACCATTATGTCTCTAGGCCTTCATTATTCTCCATCATGTCACTAGCCCCCCCCCCCAGTATCCACATGAAGTGCCTCCAAC